>RPOG01000772.1:193502-239252 GCA_008086565.1 Thalassoma bifasciatum | reverse complement strand
TTTTCACCATTTTTGCCACTTTCTGAAATTTTTTTAAAGTTTCCTCCAAAATTTTTCCTGCAAATTTTTGTTGTTTTTGCTCACTTAAGCCACCTTTCACTCCATTTTTTTGCCACTTTTTGACCATTTTTTGGCTACCTTTTAGGTATTTCCAGGTTTTTATCCTAATTTAAATGCCAATTTTCTTGCCATTTTTTGTTATTTTTGCCCATTTAAGACACTTTTCACTACATCTTTTTTACATTGTCACCATTTTTTGCAACAAACTGACTATTTTCCAAGTTTAATCCCAACTTTCTTGCTGTTTATGTTGACTTTGGCCATTTTTACCACAGTTTTTCGACACTTTTTCACCATTTTTGCCTATTTCTTAATTTTCTACAGTTTCCTTCAAAATTTATCCTTCTAATTTTTGTTGTTTTTGCTCACTTAAGCCACCTTTTACTCCTTTTTTGCCTCTTTTTGACCTTTTTTTTGGCTACCTTATGAGTATTTCCAGGTTTTATCCCAGATAAAATGCCAATTTTTGTTGCTTTTTGGGCATTTTGGCCACTTTAAACTAAGTTTTATTGCTACTCTTTGCTGTTTTTGCCTCTTTTTACCACTTAGATTGTTTCTTTTGTGAAGGTAACAACAAAATCCTCATTAAATAACTCTCTCCTAATGACTTGGTATGACATGACTATTTTTATTACTGCAGACTTGGTCAACAAGGACAGGGGGGTTAAAGAGAGCAAATACAGTTTAATATCCTGGTAAAATGATACAGCTGCGGAAAGTAAAACACTCATTTAAAATGTTTATCTCCATTTTATAACCTAAACTATAAACTTACTTTATTTTTCAATGGTTTTGTTAAGTATTAGCCAATCACAGTGGAGCAGAAGAAATCTTAGGATCCTCTTTGGTGGTAAAAAATAATGTTTGCAGGTATATTGTCTAATTTGAAGATGTCACTGTACCTTTGTTTCTATCAGTGCAACAGTAAAAATTAAACTGTGCTGCTTTAATTCCTCGAGCTACTTCCTCTCTCATCCTACGTCCATTAACTGTAACAAACATGTTGTATTTTTAATGGAGACAAGGGCGAGTGTATTAAAAATGCTGCACTGCACCATCAAAGGCTTCATGGTTTGGTTTGGACTTAAGCCTCCTCCAGAATCTGCCCATGAATTCCCGACAAATCTTCTCCAACTCCCTCATGTTTCTGATTTTGAACAGTAAAATTAGCCTGATACATTTCTGGCTCAAATGGTGAAAACAAAGAAAGTATGAAGTCACACTTGGCAGATTTTTCCACATCCTGCAGTCCTGTTTTTTTTGTCACAGATAAAAAACCTACTGCATGAGTCATTTGGCTTTCTAACAAGGTAATAATAATAATAAAGGCACAGTTTTTAGCCCCCTCAGCGTTTGTATCGTGGACAGTCTGTCATCATCATCAGCGGCTTTAGACGAGCAGAAAGAGCGGAGGTCTGTTCTCTCACAGTGTTACTGACGAACAGTAGTCAGTGACATCTTCTTTGCATATCAAAACATCAACATGAAACAGTAAAATGAATGTTTCTTATTGTGATTCATCGCAGAACAGCATCTGTCAGTGCTTCACTCCAGCCAGAGAGAGGACTACACTGCCAAATCAAGTGAAAGTTTGCATATCTGTCAAAAGCTTTTGTTAGTTCTTAAGAGTCCTCGTCTCAATACTCCTGACAGGAATCTGTTCCCTTGTGGTGACTCGATGGTCTGCATCATCGACGACCGCGAGGATGTGTGGAAGTTTGCACCGAACCTCATCACTGTGAAGAAATATATCTACTTCCAGGGCACGGGGGACATCAACGCTCCGCCTGGATCCAGGGAAGCTCAGATGGCAAAGAAAGGTACAGGGCTTACGAGGGCTGAACGATATGGATAAAATTTCATATCTCAATATTAATGCCAGATATCTATATACTATACAATATGACTTTGGGTTTAGTGAAAACAAAGCATTTTTCAGAAAATAAAAGCATCATAATGTATCACTATCAGTCATCAACATTAACAGAAAGTCACCAATGATCATGTGACCGTCTGAGCTTTACATGCAGGGTGAGCTGGGAAAATCTACTTCATTGGTATCTTTGATATAATTGATATTGGGATATTAATATCTTGAGTTTTCATACAGTTGTGCCTAACAGGTTTACACCCCCTCCAGCAGAATTTTCTGATTTGTTTGGCATTTCCTCAGAAAATATGAATGATAACACAAAAACCTTTCTGTCACTCATGGTTAGAGGTTGGGTGAAGACATTTATTAACAAACTGTGTGTACTCTTTTTAAATCATAATGACAACAGAAACTTCCAAAATGACCCTGTTCATTTTTTTTATACACACACACTGATTACAAGCCAATAGATCACAGGTGAGGATGGTTACCTTTAGTAGAAATTCAAACACATTTGTGTTAACTTTTGTGCATTTATCAGGCCCAAACCACTAGAGTTGTGTAAACTTCTCAATAGGGTCATAGGGAAGGATTTTTTTTTTTAAATATATATATATATATTGATTGAGTTTTGAAGATTTTCCTCGATATCCAATTTACAATAGAATGAAATAAAATACAAGACAAGAAAACAAGACCAAGCAAAAAAAGAAAAAAAAAAAAAAAAAAAAAAAAAAAAAAAAAAAAAAAAAAAAAAAAAAAAAAAAAAAAAAAAAAAAAAAAAAAAAAAAAAAAAAAAAAAAAAAAAAAAAAAAAAAAAAAAAAAAAAAAAAAAAAAAAAAAAAAAAAAAAAAAAAAAAAAAAAAAAAAAAAAAAAAAAAAGAGGCACAAAAAGAAACAAAAAAAAAAACTATCTTTAAAGATGCTGTAAACACATTTCTGCAACATCATTTTCTGCAGCTCGCCTTCAAGCAATGCCATTCAATGCAGCATTGAAAACGTAAAGATATGCATATCTATTTCTCAATTGTGAGACAAATAGTCTGAAATGAGAAATGTTTGAAAGTTTCCTCCTTCCGTCTTTAGAAAGAGTAAATTAATATTTTTTTTTTTTTCACTTTTAAAGTTTCTGTTGTCATTATGATTTTAAAAGAGTAAGCTTTTTTTTTTTTCAATAAATGTCTTTACCCAACCATACATTCATATTTTCTGAGAAAAGGGCAACAAATCAGAAATTCTGCTTGGGGGTGTAAACTTTTGGGCACAACTGTATCTTTCAGCTCTAGTGCTTACACAACTTTGGTATCATTGCTAGCAGTTTATGCAATACTGGAGATCAAATGGACATCCCAAAAATACAGAGTCCATGGATTATTTACTGGTGCTGTGTGCAGATCACTCCTCTAGATGCAGTGACCTAGTAAGTGAGAGCGGTTGAGTCACTAATCCTCGTCTGCCCTCCTCGGTGTAGAGTCTGAATGTGACACAGCCCTTTGCTTAGACTAAAATAAAGAGTTTATCTGAGTCAAACTGCTTCTCCCTGAGCCGCCCTGTAATAGGGGACTGTTAGACAAAACCACCCCAGGCTTGTTTTACTGTCATATTAACAGCTTATGGTTTGAAAATAAGGCTTAAGCCCACCAGAGTCCACTGCTGTGTGTGTGTGACTCCTGAAGAGAATCCTCAAAAACAGCTCCCTGTTTAGTCCCATCACAATCGTCCCAGGAAACAAGCTGTTTGGAGCCAGCCGGAGTGTGTCCCTCGGGGCTGCTGTAGGATCCCCCTTATTTACTCCCACACTCAGGCTGTCACATCAATTAGTGAGAACTCCTGGTTGCACTGATCCCATGCTACAACAGCTGCCAGGCTCAGCAGTGGTCCTCACTGTTGATAAATTCTTAAATAGAACTACAGTTGCTCTGATGTGGTGGAACAGCAGCTACAGTAAGCCTACTGCAGATTTACATTCAATGCAGATCTAAATGTGCTGGTTATCATTTCTTAAAGAGGGGGTATTCTGCTTTCTCATGTTGTGAGCATGTATCTAAAGTTAGAATGATGGATGTTCAGACTAAATGTGTGTGGATTTTCAAACCTCTACATAGGGTTGGGTGATTATATGATCGTGATTTGTGATCGTGATCTCTGTCAGGGAGAGGGAGGAAAGTTTGGAATTCTTCTTCTAATGAGGTAAAGACGTGCAGCACAGTAGTAAGGTAAAAAAAGACAATAAGAATCAATTCGTTTCAAAATAAACCATAGAAAATGTAAATTAAGATGTGTTCCTGTGCACTTATTGCCAGTGATTGTTAACAGAAGCAAAGCAACAGTGTTGATCCTGCTCTATACCTATTCCTGCGATTATATTTTGAGATTTTCCTCTGTCAAATCGAGTATAATTTTTCCCATTCTTTCGTTAATCTTCACAAGACTTGATGAGGTCATCGCATTAAGACCTGATTTGCACGAACACCAAGGTCTGTCAGTTAGTGCTTGGGCGACTCTAACGGTCAAGAGAGACAGAGACAAGAGACAGGAGAGGGGAGTGCAACTACAGTTCATAAATGAACAAATCTTTTCAAGTAAGTGATTGGTTCAGTTTGTTCACCCAGATGATTCGTTCATTTTGAATGAATCGTCCATTTTGTACGAATCGGTCATGAACGACACATCACTACTGCCAGTAGTCCCGCCCCGCCAGGCCTCAAGAAGGCTAGCCAATCAGAGGGGAGAGGGCTTTGTGTTGTTGGAAGCCTTAAAGAGACAGAAGCTAAAACTAAAACAGAGGCTGAAATAGAAGTTTTCTTAAACACTTGCAAGAGAAAAATAGGAAGAATACTTAACTTTTCTGACAAAATTGTATTTTGGGCTATGAACCTTATGTAAGGAACTTAAAAATTCACTAAGTACTTAAATCTTTCGCAGATATAAAGTAAAATTCTGAGTACTGTTCTATTTCACGTCGGCTCCTTTCAGTCCCAAAAAAGTGATTTGTTCTCTGTAAGAGTAACAAACCCTGTTGAAAAGTTTTACCCACAGTCTCTGGTAATTTTCCACATTTGTGTTCTGAAGGCTGTTGCTCACTGGCCCGTGGCTGCTCCGGCTTCCTCTGCCTCCTCAGATCAGTTAGCTCTCCCTCCTGCTCACCCAGCCCTGCAGCTCAAAGAAATACATCATACTTCTCGAAACAAGCTTCATCAACGTGGGAGGTTTTGTTCAGCTCAGACTACAAATTTATCTTTTATTTAAAGCTGGCATGTCTATCTGGCGGGTATATCAGTCACACGTCACTGTATTGCTGATCATTCTGTGCTGTGAACACTTATCACATTTTGTGTCACACTTGCAGTCGTGCCAGTCACTGTGCACAGAGGTATCTCGTTTGCCTGGGAGGAAGAGTTTACACTAAGGTTGTTGCTGTAACAGCTCTCCGTGATTTACAGTCTCTGTTATGTCTTGGACAGAATGTTCTACTGCATGAAGAAGTCTAAGAAGTTTATTATCACTGGGTCACAGATCTTCTGTTGTTTGAAAATACTGAGTAGACTTTTGAGATGGCTATAACTTTTACTCCCTGTGAGGTTAAATGGTGTCAAATACTCCAAAACTTTTCAAAGAAAGTGTCAAAATTTGCTGCACACATTATAATAGATTTAAGATGTTGCAGCATAGAAGTTTACCAACTGAAAATTTGAGTTTAAAACTTTCACTTTACACCACTTAAAAACATATGGAATCTGATTTGTGCCAAAATGTTAAAGAAAGCTCTTAAAATGAAATCAGAAAAGAAGACTTCCAGAGATATAATGTAACTTTTACTTCTTTATCACCAGTCCATTTTTTCACAGTTCCTTCTTTTTCTTTCTCACTGATCAGGCTTTTGCTCTCAGTTTTAGCTTTTTTGTTTGCACAGCCTGAGTTCTTGCTCACGCTGCCTGAGTTTTGCCAAAGATGTTTTTTTAGTGACAGTTCAATGCTCCAGATGTTGTTTGTGTGGCGGCCGGGTAACCACCTTGATGTTCACATTCCATTGGCACCCCAAGATTCATTCACTTTAAATTAGTATAAGTATCTTTCTTAGTATCTTTGTCTGTGCTGTACTTACACTTAATTAAAGTGAATGAATAATCAGTGTGTCCTTCTTTGTCGCTGTGTTGGAGTGCCAAGGAAATGTTAACATTAAGGCGGTTTCCTGGTTCCTAGCCGCTATCGAAAGCAGCATCTAGGGCACTGAGCTGTCTCTCAAAAACGAATTAGCCAATGAGGACATGTTCCTCATAAAGCCCGCCCACTCAAGACGTTTGTGCTAGAATCACAAGCAAAGTCTCAGGCAGCGAATGTAAGAAAGTAAAGTTAGATGTCTCTCAAAGTCCTATTTTTTTTTCAATTTTAAAAGCTTTGTTCGATGTTTTTGGCACAAATCTGATTCCATAGAAGTAGGGGTGTCCGATAATACCAGTCCTCCAATACCAATATTGTAGCCTTAAGTGTCAGGCCATTCTGATAATGATCTGATACGATATCAGCAGGAATGGTGTGACGTTCAGCTCAATTTGTATGTCTTCAGGGCTTGAATGAGCTTTGGGGGATGTTTAAAGTTTAAATGTATCAAACTTCACCAGTTCTGTGCCTGTGAGATTTGTGCATGACAAGATTTTTACTCAGCTTCAACGTCTTTTTCAGACTTAAATGAAAAATACTGCTACTTTTGGCGCTTTTCCACAATGCAATTCCAGCCCTGCTCGGCTCAGCTCGGCCTTACTCTACTCTACTCTACTCCACACAGTTTGGTTACCTTTTCCACTAGCCCGACTACAGACTCACGGTGGGCGTGGATCTTATAACACAGCTGCGCTAAAGTGCTGCACAGAAGTGCGTGCATTTCGTCTATAACGCGACACAAACATCATTTTGTACTAACATATGTGCCACCGTGGTCTTTAAAGGAAAAAAAAAGCTCTCGAAAGATTTCATTAAAGTAATACAGCGGCTCAGTGTCGGGCGTCATGACAACGGAGGTAAACAACAGCCTTTTGCTGCTGCGTGCAGAGGTAAAGGAAGGAGCTGCTTCCTGACATTAACTCTTCACTGGATCCAGTGAGATCGCTTTAATTTTTGATTTTTGGGCCTGGTATACCAGAGATTTTTTGTTGATCAATCATTCTTCTTTGAACTGGTTTTCTTTTTCTGTTCCCTGTGGATTAATGGACTGATTGGTGCTTAAAGACTCTCGTGGCAGACAGATCTCTCCTGTGCTGACGAACTTTGATTTAATCGTAAAGACTCTTTAAACCGAACTATCTTTGCTGTTAACTTCTTTTTCCTTTAAGAAATAATTTAAACTTATTTAGGACTTATGAAGGTGCATTTTAAGGTGGTATTTTTTTCTGTTCATTCAGTCTGGTTCTGTGCCGTCGGGTTTAAATGTTATTAACAACCCGTCGCTGACTTATTCGTTTGCCTCTTGTAAGTGATTCTACAGAGTCTTAAGCTTCCGTGAGGACATTCTCTGACCAATGAGTGACCGGCAGACCGTCGACGTCACATTTTAGTATCGGCTTGACTCGCTTAGAACTCGTAGAGTAGGTACTAAAAACTGGCGTCTGACGCGTAGTACCGCACTAATGGAAACGCAACACAAACCGGGTAGAGGCGAGTCGAACTGAGTAGAGTAGGGCCAAGGCGAGTCAGTGGAAAAGGACCATTTGTTAGCACCTTAGCACATGCTGCTGTTGTGACCTCATGGGTTCTGCTTGCAGGATCCAGGCGCTGCTGGGTAGCCAATTCTGAAATGGACTGCTTGTATCCGAGTGCTTATGGATGAGATTTTAGATGCAGGTCAACATAATCCCATATTCATTCATTTGCTGATATTGGACCAAAATGCAATATCAATATTGGATCAGGACAACCCTAGTTAGAAATGAATAAGCTCAAGGTCCTATGGTACTATGAAGTATTTTGTACTGCATAATCTTTGTGGGGCTAATGCTAAGAAATTAGAACCTCAGAGTTACATAGGAGCTCATAGAAGGGAAGTGCAGAAATAACTGGAATTAAAAAGAGTTTAATAGGGGGCATTGTCTTTTCCTGTTCTGTAGGAGCTTTACATTATTGTCGTGTAAAACTGATCCTTTTTTCCCCTCACATCTGTTTCAAGTCTCATGAAGATCTTGGCATTTTGATCAGTTTACAGACAGATTCAGGATTTTTTTATGTTTTACAACATGGATATGTAGAGGTTGAAAATCTGCACAAGTTTGATCTGAACATCCAAGATTGACACTCAAGACAGCAGAATACCCCTTCTTTAATGTTTGTGTTATAAAGGTTTTTTCTCAATGATGTCATCAAACATGGTGCTGGTTTCCTTTTACACTGAGCTTTTTTAAAAATGAGCTGCTGGTCAGGATGACACGGAAAATTCAGTTGTAGAAAAACCAGCCATGAAATATATATTTTTGGGAGTAAGGTACACAAAAATGTTTTATAGCTGTTTGTCACAGCTTGTCAATATGGTCTTTCCATCAATGATTCTGTGCTTAATATTGAACGCATCCGTTCTTTGTGGTTGTCAGGATGGTAATTGACTTGATTGACTCCTGAATCCATTCATCCATGGCCTTGCTTCCTCTCCCTCCTCCTGTTAGTTCTGGTTAACATGTCCTTGAACACTGTGCAATCACCTTGCCCTATTCCTACAGGAGGCCCGTCAAGTCGCTCAGCAGAGGGTGCAGAGCCAGCAGGGACGCCGGGTGCTGATGAGCTGACTAATGGCCCGAGGAAAAAGGAAAAAGACACTTCTGTAAAGGAAGAGTCCACGACGACACAGTCTTCTCAGGGAGCACAGACGAACGAACGAACACATCCCACAGAGGTGGTGGTGGACGAATCAGGTAAAAGGTCAGAAACTGAGGCAGAGTCTCAGCCGGGGTCAAAGGACACTCAGGGGGACAACAAAACAAACATTAAGGATGAAGAAAGCACCAGGACACTGTTAACACGAGAGGCACAAGAGAGTGCAAACTCATCAGTACCAAGCCATGAGACCAATAACTTGGACTTTGACCTTTCTAGTGACAGTGACAATGACTCCATAACAGAAAAGCCACCCTCATCAGAGAGCGAGGGTGAAAACAAGTCAACACAGTCTGGGCAGGGAGGAACCATTCAAGAAGCCAGTGATGGAGGCGAGGCAAAGGAAGGGAACTGTGAGGGGGAGGTCAGGTCTGATGTGACGGAACCATCGGGGGTTCTCCTCCCTGATCCTGAGCTGGGAAACGGCTGCACGGACCGCAGAGAGCCTGAGACAGAATCCCAGAATAGTGAACAATCAGGGGTCACCATGGGCGAGGAGCTGCTGGACCAGAGTATGGAAGACGAAGAGGAGGAAGAGGAGATCGACACCGACCAGGACGATCACCTGATCTACCTGGAGGAAGTGTTAGAAAGGATCCACGCAGAGTACTACGCACGGTACCAGGCCTACATGAAGAAGGAGGTCTCTGAAACACCGGACATCCGAAAGATCGTCCCAGAGCTGAAGAGCAAGACACTGGAGGGTACAACCATCGTTTTCAGCGGCCTGTACCCAACTAACTACCCCATGGAGAGAACACGGGAATTCTACCACGCTAAAGCACTGGGGTCCAAGATCGGCAAGAATCTGCTTCTTAGCTCCAAGGATCCAAGTCGGACGACGCATCTCATAGCAGCACGAGCAGGTAAGTACAAAAAAGAAATATTATGCCTCTGTGCATAATGTAGGCTTTAGATAATCTATATCAGTGATTCCCAACCTGTGGGCTGCAGCCCCATGGTGGGCCGTGAGGGTGTTGTGAGTGAGCCACCAAATGATTTCCAAAAGATAATGATTTTAGAGGAGTGTAATTATATAAAGATACAAGATACAAATAGAGAAAGACAGAAAGGAACACATTTTCAGAATACTGTCTTAATTTTTAAAACTCAGTTGGGAACTTGGTCAAGAAAATAAGTAAGTTCAGATATTCATATATAAAAAAGTACACAAAGTAGGCATGTTAGAGCCCAATGGGTCACATAACCTGACCTAAATATAACACTGACCTAATTTGTGATAAAGTAAAAATGTGTAACAAAACCCAAAAAGTAATAACTTGTCAAAAATTTAACAAACGTGTCAAGCCCGAAACACCACAAAAATAATGTATTAAAAGCCTAAATGTAATAGCTGCCACAAACTGTAAAAAATTGTTACACTTTGGCTAAAAAGTTATTTTGTTTTGGGTTCAGAATCTGTTACATTACTGATCAGCCATTACATGTTGGGTTTTATAACATTTTGGGTTGTTGTTACAAATGGGTCTCTTACCAGGCATTTTATATCCTCTGTATTTATCGGCTCGGATATGTTAGCATATTAATGCAGTTTCCCATATAGGTAAGCGTCGAGCTAGTACTGTTTTCTACATTGTATTTAGCACATAAAGAGATGTATAACATGTTGAATGCACTGCATATGAATCTCTTGTGAGAGAAGAATGTACATTTCTTTGGGTGTTCAGTTTTACAGTGGGTTTTAAGTGAAAGTCAGAGAAGAAAATCCAACTTAAAACTTTTGTCTGTGCTAAGCTAAGTTAGCTGGGGCAGAATAAGGTTTGTCCCAAGCGGCAACCTCTGGTCGTATTTAAAGCCTGGTATAAAACTTGTCTCCTGTCTGAATCGCTAATTTTGCTGACAGCACACACTTTGAGGGGGCTGAATGTTCTTCTAACTCTGCCGTTTGGAAGATATTAAAATCGAGAGTTTGTCTAATCAGAGCCACAGCTCAGATCATGTGACTGACGGGCGCCCAGTGGCTGTGAGTTTGGGTAGTCTTCACCCGTCTCAATTTCAGCATGGCCGCGCCTGCCATTTTGCTTCAAAACAGAGCTGCAGTTACAGACAGGTGATGTCACAGAGACTACATCCATGTTTTATAAAGTCTCTGGTTTGTCCACTCTGGGGTAATGTAAAGAATTGTCAAGGGACTTGTTCAGCAAAAAGGCTAATGATCGGACCATTTCTGATTGATTCTTTCAAGGAGCTGGTTGTCAATACTCCCCCCCCCCCCCCATACAAGACACACTTTGGTTTGTGACCTTGAGAGAAAGTGTAGACGTGCACATAATTCAGAGGATGATTCATTTCAGGGACATTATTAATGTATTGTAATTTAAAAGCTGGGGGCCGTGTGAGGGTCACACCTGCAGCCTGTGAGGGGGGGGCAGAGTCTCCAGTACCTGGGGGATATCTCATAATCTGATCATGTGAATGAAATGAATTGACTTTCAACTCTGACTTCTTTCAGTGGAGGAAAGTAACACGTTTAGCTGCATATTCATTTAGTTGTGATGTTTAGCTGAAAGCCTTCGGGGATAAATCCAGTCAGAGGGGTAATAAAGATGATTGGAGATGCAGGTTTCAGGAGGCACGGCTGCATCAATCAAGCTCATAAAAAAGATTTTTTTTTTCACCAGTCAATATAAAGTATTGTAGAGCTACAAAGAGGCTGTGCTTTTCTGAGAACATATCCAGATCCAGGCTTATCCCTCGTGAGGAGCCGTACTTTGACATCATGTCGTGACATCCTAAGACCCCTGAAAAACACATTTCTGCTGATTGCGTTTTACATCCCAGTCTTTACCGTAGTTACACTGACATTTAGTTGAGCTGATGTTAGCAAGTTCAAGGCTTCCATTTTTTTGAGAGCTGTTCAAACACAAGTGCATTTAGAGCCTGACTGATTCTGAGTCATGATGATTGAAAGTGATATTACCTCAAGTACTTTTCTAACATGTTTTCTCATTGTTTTATTGGCTGAATATCATCAAGGTTTTGCTAGTAGCCTTCAACTGGAACTGTTTGTAACAAGTGCAATCAGTCCTCTGCTAATGAGGCGAGAATCTAATAATAAGAGTCACACAAGGCTTGTTGAAATGTCAGTCGTTTGTAATTAGATAAACTTTATGCTTGCTTTTTCACAGTGATTTTGGGCATTTTGTTTTATTTTGTGGCTAATGCATGTTGATGTTTATCAAACAGAAACTATCACAGAAGGATGGAGAGGAGGTGTCAGAGAAGATGATATGTATAGTGATTCAGGGAAGTGCTGTAAATATTGGAAAACCACAGGGCTGGTTGTTCAGGTCTTTTTGATGCGTAGTTATGAGAAGATGTTTGTCAAACCACACGTGTAGGCTGCTGCATTGGTAAAAAGCTTCATCGACCTACAGTATAGAATACTCTGTCATTATGGCACAGAGGTATCATCCAGGTTTAAGTCTTGTCAGAACTTTGACCAAGGTGGTTGATATAAACAATTAGGGCTGGGCAATTAATTGCGAGTTAGATTACATCGCAATGTAACCTGTTGCAATATTCTAATCCCAGTCAGTGCAATATTTGTTCATCCTGTGTCATAATACTAGATAAACTTTTTTTTGCAGTTAATGTTTTCACCTCTACACTGGTGTTGCCCAACCCTGCTCAACCAAATGGTAAAAACTGTTGAAAACTACCTTTGCAAGAAGACCAATCCAAGTGGTGAAAGGCATAGACTGTATAATGAGTGGACGTAACGACGTTCGGCTCAAACTGAAGCCTCCAGCAGATGCCCCGCCCCCTGGTGTCTGGCTGCAGTATAGGTCATAAGCCCCGCCCCCTGGTGTCTGGCTGCAGTAAAGGTCATAAGCCCCGCCTCCCCATGTATTCCAGATATGAGCCGGGAAAACTTAAAAAAAACTACGATACCTCGTAGAAACGTCTCTCTCATCTTTACGCTTAGGTAGTATGATGATGTCATCTGGCTGCATGGTGTTCAGGTGTTTATTTTTCCTGAGAAGTTGGTTTCTCATTAGTTATTGGACGTTAAAAACCGTGATATAAGTTTCGTTTTACGATAGTTGACAGCTGCCGTTCATGAGTAGTTTTTATCGGGGATATAAGAAACTCTGGGAAAGAGCCAAAAGGAGACTAAACCTGAAGAAGAAGAAGAAATAAATATTTTTATTTCTCTTTTTTACTTGGCTCCACCGGAAATTCTCTACTGCACAGACTCTGGCTGCACAATGGCGGCTAGAGAAACGGGGTTTTATGGCTTCAAAAACGTAGAACGGTGACAGGCGGAAGCACGCTGTCCATTCTATATACAGTCAATGGTGAAAAGTGGCAAAACAACAAGAAGTAGCAATAACAATAATTTTAAGATGGCCAAAAATTGGCAAGAAAATTGAGAAATACTCAAGAGGTGGCAGGAAATGGTCCAAAAGTGGTGAAAAAAGAGTGAAAAGTGACCAAACTGGACCAAAATCAACAAAAAAGGTCAAGGAAAAAACATGGAAATAGTCAGACGGTAGTAACAATGGTGCAAAAAGTAACAAAAAACTGTGAAAAGTTGTAAAAATAGCTAAAGGCGACCAAAAATGGCAAAAAAGTTGGGATAAAACTAAAAGAATAGTCAGAACATAGCAAAAAAAATGCTCCAAAAGTGGTGGGGAAAACAGTGAAAAGTGACCAAACTGTCCAAGAAGCTACAAAAAATGGTAAGAAAATTCTGAGAAAACTTTGAGAATAGTGAAAAGGTAGCAACAATGGGTGAAAAGTAACAAAAAAACTGTGAAAAGTGGAAAAAAGTAGCGAGAGGCAGCAAAAAAATGGGGTAAAACTTAAAAAGTAGTCAGAAGGAAGCAAAAACTGGTCCAAAAGTGGTGGGAGAACAAGTGAAAAGTGACTAAATTGGGCAAAAAAGTGTCAAGGGTAGCAAAAAAAAGAAATGTCATGGGTGGTTGTTGTGCCAAAGTTATTGTCATTGTTAAATTGCTACAATATGTTTGTTTAAAAACACATAGGATGGGGGACCTAGAAATAATTGCACAAAAAAACGCAATCAGATTTTTTTTTTCAAATCATTCAGCCCCATAAACAATGTTGTCTAATTATTAAATCTCAGAGATGAAATTTCTTCATCTAAAACTTCTGCATCCTCAAACTTGATTTCCAAAAAGTTGAAACAGCAAAACCCTGTTTCGACGGAAAAAGTGAAATTTAATAAGATGTTGAAACAGACAGATGTTTATGGTTCAGAAAAATATAAATCCATAATTTGAATTCGATAGCATTAGCAACAGTGTGATAAAGAAAGTAGGAACACTCATTTTTACAGAGTCGTTTGGGGGGAGAGTTGATGTAACACAATGATAGAGGTTAAGGACTGAAACATGTCTGAAGTTAAAAAAGGGAAATGTCTCATAATTGTTTCAGCTGCTCAAGAGTTCAGGCCTGTTTGGTTTTATCTCTAGATGCTTCAAGTGTCTTCTCTCCTCTACCAAGCCTACTTCTTTTAATCTGTCAGAGTGTACTTTGTCATTGTATGAATCTTAGAAAGACCTGGAACCAGTTGTTGTCTATTTGCATGGTATGTTTTTGTCTTTGTCTGAGACAAAGAGTGTTCGGAGAGAAAAGTTTTTGACAGGGATTTGCTGCCCATGCGGTGATTGCCACTACAGAGTCATGTGTGTTTTTGACACAGATTTATTGGTGGGCCCTAAAACCAGAGCCATCTTGTTGGTTTTCAGCTTCGTACCTTTTGCACAGAGGTTTCTCTAGATTCTTCTGATGATATTGTGTAGATGGTGAGATACCCCAAAGAAACGTTTTTTTCTCACAACCACTCTGTTTGCTATGTGTAGTCACTCTTCACATATTTACTCCTGAGAGACTCTGGAGGGAGATTTTTTTTTCATAAGATTTATCAATCCTCTATTGAGGTAGATTCTTTCGTTGCAGCAGCTCACAGCAAGAGACAGGGGAATATGACAATATATTTCCAAAGTTAAAACAGAATAACACAGGTAAGGAATAAAAATAAGTGTGAAATGTGAAATGTAGAATATGGTAAATGAACTCCTGAACAGAATCTGAGGGTCAGAGAACAATGACAAGTGGTCATATTTAGCTCTGATGGACGATGATCAGGCTGTAAAAGGGCTTTAACATGGAGGAAAAGAAAAGACAAAAAAAACAGATGGTGGGTATTCTGTTCAAAGTCAAACAGGACTTTCAACAGCTGATAAAAAGTTTGATGAAGTAAAAGCTGTAGAGTGAACTCAGCCAACATTTAAAATGAGTAAAGTCATGAGAGTTGTTCATCCCAGTGTTTTTTGTTTCCTTTTATAACCTCACACAACCTTTTCAGTGTTCTGTCATACGTGTTCATCTTATTCTAACACTTGGATGTTTAACTGTTTGGTCTGCATTTTTCAGGGCCAATACCAATTATTAATCAAGAAAGAGGCCAATAAGTAATATTTGAAGTCAGTATTCTTTCGCAGTAAAAGTTAAAATACCACCATCAAAATTTTGAACATTACAAACTCCAATACTTAACTTTGTTAAATGAAAATGTAAACAAATAAATAGCTCCTTTAGTTTACTACAGTAAATAAAGTTTTTACAAAATTTCAATATAACAGAAATGTTAATTTATGTAATCAGTTTTTAAATGAATCTCTTAGCCCTCAGATGAATAAAGGCAGATGCTGATGTTCATGAAGGTCCTCAGTGTCTGTGCTGTGAAACCCCTAACCCTTGACCTCGCCCTGATACCACGTGCAAGTCTTCCAGTTCATCGTTGTAATGGTTTTGAAAATTGCATATGTGCTTAGGTGTTTTTTTCCTCATCCCAAACTGTGCCTAGTCTGGCATTGTGTTTTTTTTCCCTCTTCTCTCCCAGTACTATCCATACTTCCATCTAATAAAACAGGGTGCTGAAGAAAAGCAAACTACCAGTTCTCCCGCTCCTTTCCTCCCCATGTCATGTCTCTGTCTTTTTTATGTTTCTTGTAACTGAAAGACAAAATCTTTTGTACTGAAACATGTGCAATGGCAGTGAATAAATGAATCTTGAATCTTGAATGCCGGCGCCAGTCATCAGCCAGTCCAATAATCAGTCTATACCTGCTTTTGGTGCTGTTCTCTGTCAAATGTAGAGTTTAAATGATCCTCAAACCACCGAAATTTGTTTTATCAACATTTGACTGACTCCTGGATTTAAAAGTCTGAGTGAGAACAAGTGTCGACTAATGTTTTTGATTGTTTTCCACCACTGCAGACACACCTGAGGGGGTGATGAGGTGGTGCTTTACTTTTTTTTAAAGTCAAAGACACATTGAGGAGTAGTGTTGATGGTAAAAATGAATTTTAAAAAGTGTCTTATTGTCTTATCTGATTTAGAGTTTAAGATCTGATTGCTTAGGTGAAAACAGTTAAAAGATTTCTCCTTTAAAGTTTGATCAGATTTTTTTAAAGGAGGCTTCCTGAAGGTATTTTCCAGGGTTTGTTATAGCTTTACTCAGAGACAGAGGTACAGCACAGTGAACACAGCAGGAAACAGGGATGAGAGTAGGGGGGTGACAAAGGGGGCCGCAGGTTGGATGGAAAACCAGGGTCACCCGCTCGATAGCTGGTCCCATGGGGCCGTTCACCAGGCTCAGGGCGTGACCTAAACCGCCCCTAAGAGCACTTTCTAAACCAACTAGTTATGGATATAATTCTGACTCCTCTACCTGCATTTTGAGGTTTCTCTCTGTTACCATTTAAAGAACCGTTGTTCACAGCTTTGATGATGATGATACGTCACTCTGACAGCTTATATAAATGATCCCTGTATTGTCCCTTGAATCAGCTTGTTTTTGTTATCAGACTCAGTTGATTGACAGAAACACGGTTCACTGCGTTCTGGCCTTCAAAGTGCTGAAGACTGTTTTCTTTTTTCTTCTCATGACACCTGAAAAACAAGAGCTGATGACAAATGCATTTTATAGATTCCTGTCTTCCTCCTCTGAGACTAAAATATTCTAACGCTAAGATGTTTTATTGACTTGATCGGCCTGACCTGTGGACCTGATGAGCTCTAAATGTTTTATTATTGTATCTGATATCTGTTCTCAGATATTTCTACTGTCAGGAGACTTGTGTTCTATCTCTCTGCACATTTACAGTTTACAACAATCCAAGAGTAAGGACTTCTACTCAGCTTCTGATTTACTTTCAGGCTGAAGAGCAGTTAAAGAGGACTCAAGCCTTTATTGAACCGTTCAAGTTTGTCCTCTGAAAGTAGTCAAAGAAAGTGTTTTTTCTAGACTGAGAGCTGCACTCCAAAGCTGCTCATCCTGTTTCTGAGCGAGACAGAAACTGTCCACAGGGTGAAGAAGCTGCTGAAATGTTCACTTTTGTCTCCACTATCACTACTTGACTCGATCAAAGGCCTGCCGAGTTTAGTGAGTTTCTGAGTTAACTCATATTTTTGGATCTTGTTACTTTGATAATTCAAGTTTATTTTGGAAGGATTTCATGAAAACAAGGTTTGAGTTGTGTCACTTGTAGAATTTTCAGACTATACAGAAGAGCTGTATGGACTTTGGCCCGTTTACACGAGAATGATTTTTGGGTGAAACTGAAAAGTTTTGGTGTGTTTCAGCCTCCCATGTACAGGGAAATGGAGTTTTCACCAACTGAAAACGCAAACTTTTAAAAATGCCCAGAGTGGAATTTTTTCAAAAACGCCGTTTTCACTGTTTCTGTGAAAACACTAAACTGGGTTTCCCCTGGGAACGCTGATGTCATGTTCAGCTCTGCGTGTGCGCAACAAACCTCCACTATGCCAGGCACCAACTGAACAACAACCGTTTCGTTCTTCTGCTGCTGAATCTACTGACTGTCTTTTACCAAAACGTGCATTTATTGCACTATTTCTGCTTTAAATGAAGAAGTTTGTAATATAAACTCCAGATGACCACCCCACCTCCTCTTCAGCCTTCAGCCTTTGTACTATTGTCCTGTATACAGCTCCTACAGTTATATCACCATCCACAGGCCTGACATGCATACTACAGCGTTTTAAGTCCCTCAGCGTTTCAGTGTAAACGCAGATTTTTTTCATTGAGTTTTCCTGTGTTTCAGGGTGAAGCGCTGTGTAACGTTGTCGGGTACACAGGGCCTTTCATTATTCAGAAGACTACACACGTAATCATTCTCTTGCTACATTTTGGTCTATCCTCCTGTACCCATCAGCACATCCCTGGGTTATCATGACAATAACACTGTCAGTATTAGTGATGTGTCATTCTCAGAAGATGCAGCACTAAAAGCAGATTCTTTGTAGTGAATCAGAAACACCAACACCAGTCAAACGAGAGCCGGCTCCCAACTCTTTTCCTTTGGTTTCTCAACTCTCGCTCAGTCACTCAGCTCTGCTCAAGGTTGTTTGTTTTTGTTGGCAGCACAACGGCCAATCACATGTAAGGATCTCGGATCATAAGATTATTTGCAGAGAGGCTGACACTCAGTCAGATGTAGCTTCATGTCTTCACTCAGAAAGTGAGACAGCAGACAGCGGTGAGGTGGAGAGTGTGTCACACATCCCGAAAGGCACATAAATGTGGGTAACATCCACAAACCAAGCAGAATCTGGACCAGCATCTTTTGTTTGTTCATGAAAAAGGTTTAACTCAAATATTAACCAAAAGTAAGCCCTCAGCTCCTGCTCACTGAACTGTTGGCAGACCTCTGAAGGCTAACTCTGGAACAGTCGTCTGAAAGCACGTTTTTACTGTCTGAAGAACAATTGGTTACACAAAAAAGGGGAACCGACTGCTTAAAACCAAACAACTCATATAGGGCAAAAGCATGTGTCACCCTCATGGTGATACATTTCATTAAAGAGAAAGTCCTGCACTTTTCTAATTTAAACATAGACACTAGGTGGATATGAAATCAAGATCTTCTTAACCCCTTAACATTCCTACATCCCGATCCCGGGACGTGACTGCCGTCAAAAAACATTATGGCCATGTGCGCATACGTATCAATGACATTTCCTGTCAATATACATATCAAAATTAACCTGAGAGTCTCCTCTTTCCGATGATGCAAAGGTTTTTTACATGCAGCAACCGCAGTGTTGACACAAAGAGCTTTGTTTTGCAGGACAGCAAAATGTCAAAATTTGACTTTTCTTACTCTTGAAGACTCTCTGCAGCTCAAACATCGGTGATTCTCCTCCAGATTGGTCTCATTCTGTCCGTAGAGATCCAGTGAATGTAATCCAGTAAATTAATTAGGTCCATAACACGTGGTCGATACTCAAAAACACAAATGCTGCAGTAAAGTCTTCCCAACTTGAGATCATCTCGGGCTGTTTTATTCATTTCTTCTGGCAAAATCAGGTATGAACTCCATATGGGTCAATAACAGCATCAATTTTAATTTGGAGAGGTCATTTTACAGGTAGTTGCATTAAAATGACCCGGCGTGTTAATTAAGATGTACTGAAATGATGAGGTCATCACATAAGGACTTCTTAACTGCTTCATGTCATGTTGGTGGGGCGGACCTCAAACACCAAGGTCTTCCCACAGCTACGCCCTGGGCTAGGGAATCAAACAGGAGAGGGTTTGTGGAGCAGGGAGCCTCAGAGAAGTGTTTTCTGAAACACCAGAGTGAGGAAAAATAGGGATTTTCATGAGCTTTAAGTCGTGTAAAGCTACCGTGGGGCACCAGTGGGACAAAATAAACCCTGAAAAATACACAATACCCCCTCTTTATACAAGTAGGCTGAGCAGCTTAGTGCAAGTCTAAGTCAAGAGTAAAAATAAAAAAAATCTGTTCACTTTTTTTTTTTTTTTTTTTTTGGAATAAACGAACATGCCTTAAATTTTAGTGGATTTTTTTGACATTGTGTCTCGATGCATGACTTTACCCGAAGAGTCAGCATGAGCTTTTTGCCTCAGTCTAAAGCTACGACCCTGGAGCTGCTTTCATCCTTCAGCCTTTTGTCTGGTAACGGTGATGAAACAAAAACAAACATGTTCACTTCACTCATCTAGATCAGGGAACTGCACAAAGACAGATCAGGATGTGTGCTCACTGCTCACAGTGGAAGTCAATTTACAAACAAGCGCTGTAGGTCAATGAGCTCCAAGACAGTCTTTGTGTTAAACATCAATGAAGTTTTATTCAAGCAGAAAGACTCTTCCCTGAGGATTTCACTGAGCAAAACAGGACTTTACAGAAAACTAATGAGTGAAAAATGAGAGAACTGTGACTCCAAAACTTCAATGGACGAATCTTTCGTCTTATTTAAATACCATTGATCAGTGAATGATTTTCACCACTGTCTGATCATCGATCTGAATCACTCCACTGATCCACAGTCTGTTTATTTCTGATAGCTTTCGATCGTCAGCTCAGTCTCTTCACCTCCTCTTCCTCCTCTTCTGTTTCTGATCTGCAGGCACTGAAAAGGTTCGTCAGGCTCAGGGCTGCAAACACCTCCATGTTGTCAACCCTGACTGGCTGTGGAGCTGTTTGGAGCGCTGGGAGAGGGTGGAGGAGCAGCTGTACCCTCTGAAGGAGGACTCCTCCAGAACACCAAGGTAAAGATGTGGATGAGGTGTCGTCTGTTAATATTAAGTCCAGTTTGAGGTCTGCGTCAGGAAGTTATTAGAAGAGTGCGTCAGTCCAAAAACATGGACTTCAGTGATGATGACTCTGAATCTGAGCTTCTTCTCTGTTGTAGGAGCAACAGTCCAGCAGCGTTCTCCGACCACTTCGGCTCCTTACAGAAGACTCTCTTCCAGCCCTCAGCGATTCACCACAGACCTCCACCTCCTGCCCCAGAGATCCGAACCTACGACCCCGTCACCGGGAAGCTGATCCGCAAGGGCCCTCAGGTGCCACGGCCACCGCTCTACCTCCAGGCGTCAGGGTCTTTGATGCTCCCTGAACAAAGAGAGCAGCCTTGTCTCAGGTGAGGACATTAAAGCAGCAGTAGTAGTACAACAATGCATGATGGGAAACCAGATTCTTTCACTTTGCTCTTTGAATCGATCGTGGTAATTCCCTTAACGAAATATCTGAGCATAATTAAATCTGAGAGTGAAAACAAACTGTCAGCACTTTGAGAGCCTGAGGTTAATCTTCTGTTAATTAAAAGCTTTTCTTTCATTTGAATATGAGCAGGTGCCTCACAGTAGAGTGTCAGTGTGTGCTCGTTTTGTGTTTTTTTTCTGCTTACATTAATACACTCCTGATCCGAATTTTAACAACAGGTGGAAAATTGCACAAATTTACATATTGCACTCTTGGTTCTTAACAGGGTTTTAGGTTGAGTTTCAGAATGCAAAATGAAGAAATAGGAGTCAGACACAAACACTGATTAAGCCGCGAATGAAAAAAATAAAACAATAAGACTGAACCCCCCCAAAAAAACAGAAATCAAAGTTAAAAGAAAGGACTCAGTCATGAGGAGCTCCACTGTTCTTGTTGATCACTTCAAAAATTACTTTGTTTATGCTTGATGTGAGCGTTTCCAGGAGGTTAGTGATGCTTCATGTTTGGCATCCACTGTCTGGAACAGACATCCATTTTTGTAAACTTCCCGCTCTATCCATCCCATAATACTCTCAATGTAATTTAGATCAGGGGAACACGCAGGATGCTCCAAAAGAGAGAGATTATTATCCTCTGGAAGAAGAAGAAGTCCTCTGTCTGGTGGACATGTGAACTGCAGTGTTGTCCTGTTGAAAAACCCAGTTATTAACACACAGAGCAGGTCCCTCAGTCATGAAGGACTCTCCTTGCATCATCTCCACATAGCTAATTATTGTTTGATGCCCCTGAACAACCCTCAGCTCCATTGCTCTATTGAAGGAAAAAACAGACCATGATTCACCTCCTCCACAGAAAACATCTCAGTAGGATTTCCTCGTCTTGACAGTAACGTTGGACACCATCAGGACCATCAAGGTTAATTTTTTTTTTCTCCTCAGGGAATCAAACTTTCTTCCACCTTTCAATGTCCCATGATGCTCTCTGTCAAAGTCCAAATGGGCAATTTAGTGGAATGAGACGAGGCATTTGAAGAGGTTTTTGTTCTCAAAGCTCTTCTCTCTCAGACCCCGTTTACACAACAACGTTTCACAGCATTTCACCCTGAAATGCATGAAAAAGCAATGAAAAAACTCTGCATGAGGTGAGCTGATCATCTGGAACTTCTATGAAAAACTTCTCCTCTAATTGCAGAAATAGAGCGATAAATGCATGTTTTGTTAGAAGGCAGTGAGAAGACTCTAGCAGGGGAACGAAACAGTACGTCACTGTTGTTGTTCGGTTCGTGCGTTGCACAGTGGAGGCTTATTGTGCACGTGCAGAGCTGAAGGTGAGGTCAGTGTATCCAGGTTTTCCCGGCTTAGTGTTTACACAGAGACATTCTTGAAAAGTTCCAGTCTGGATTGCGTTTTTTAAAGTTTGCGTTTTCAGTCGGTATGTTAATGGGAGGCTGAAAACGCAACAATACTTTTGTGTTTCACCTGAAAAAGTTGTCATGTAAACACGGTCTTAGATGCCATGTAATGGTTATTAGGCTGCAGTTAGCCCCAGTAACCACCTTAACTTGTGTTGAGGATTGTCCTTTGTCTTGACCATAGACTGTATAATGAGTGGACGTAACGACGTTCGGCTCAAACTGAAGCCTCCAGCAGATGCCCCGCCCCCTGGTGTCTGGCTGCAGTATAGGTCATAAGCCCCGCCCCCTGGTGTCTGGCTGCAATATAGGTCATAAGCCCCGCCCCCTGGTGTCTGGCTGCAGTATAGGTCATAAGCCCCGCCTCCCCATGTATTCCAGATATGAGCCGGGAAAACTTTCAAAAATTACGATACCTCGTAGAAACGTTTCTCTCATCCTTACGCTAAGGTAGTATGATGATGTCATCTGGCTGCATGGTGTTCAGGTGTTTTTTTTCTGAGAAGTTAGTTTCTCATTAGTTATTGGACGTTAAAAACCGTGTTATAAGTTTCGTTTTACGATAGTTGACAGCTGCCGTTCGTGAGCAGTTTTTATCGGGGATGTAAGAAACTTTGGGAAAGAGCCAAAAGGAGACTAAACCTTCTGAAGAAGAAGAAATAAATATTTTTATTTCTCTTTTTTACTTGGCTCCACCAGAAATTCTCTACTGCGCAGACTCTGGCTGCACAATGGCGGCAAGAGAAACGGGGTTTTTTGGCTTCAAAAACGTAGAACGGTGACAGGCGGAAGCACGCTGTCCATTCTATATACAGTCATTGGTCTTGACGAACAGCCAATCGGATCCTCTGTCTCAGCACTGCTAAAATGTTTTTGGGTCTACCACTTGACTCTTTTGTTCCATAACACTCAAATCTTTGAAGAAATTCAAAATTCTTACTGCCTCCAACCTCAGCAGTGATGGTGTTGTATTGTGAGAGTCTTTGTTTATGCAGCTCAACAATCCGACCACGTTCAAAGAGAGGAAGATTTTTAGCCTTTACCATCAGGAGGTCATGACGGAGTGAATACTTGATAGAAAATCACCTTCAATCCACATTTTTGTGCAGATTTTTACTTTTAAAGACTGTGCCCTTAAACTTTGATCAGCTGATGAACAGAATATTTAGCTTTAACTGTTGTTTGCAATGAATTGTTCACTCAGGTTTTTTTTTTTTGTCTCACTTCCATTTCTTCTTTTTGCATTTTGAAACTCTACACAGAACCTTTTTAAGCTCCAACTGTGCAAAATGTAAATTAGCGCAATTTTTCTTACTGCTCTGACGACTTTGATCAGGCGTGTGTATGCGTGTTCTATTCCTCCTTTAAGGTAAGTTTGTTACAGAGACTGTTTCCTCGTGTCTCAGGGGAATAAGACTTCAGCTTTCTTCATACAGGCTACTCACTCTGGCTTGAATGCGTTTGTTGAAAAAAATAAAATCTGGTGACACACACTAATTATGGAGCATGAGCATGAAATTGAGCACATAATTGGTGGATTAGAGACAGTGTGGTGTTTTCAGTGGTGTTGCATAAACTTGGATTTAATCATCAAAGGAGATCTTTTTAATTAAGCAGCGCCAAGAGGAAGTGGGAAACTTCCTCTTCCCAATTAAGTCAAACATCACATATATTTATTTATTTCTAATCCAGGGCAAGCGTTTGTACGTCTAATTAATGTAACCCAGACCCTAACCTACACTTTTTTACCCCCAGCTTCACATGTTCTTGTCTTGTGAAAAAAAAATGATGATTTGACTGGAAAAATGAGTTCAGTGTCGCACTAATTCATGCGAGAATTACTGTAACATTAGAGCATGTTTTCCAAAATTAAACACGTCAGTCAACCAAAGCTATGAAGTTCCACCACATCCAGCTTGAGCGGACACATCGGAGAATGTTTTACTGTTCGTTATTGTTGATGTGGGATGAAGTCTGTGGTGTAAAATGACCCCAGGACGTACGAATGAACTTCCTGTTGTTCCTCCCGCTCGTTACACTCCACTAATTAAAGGTCCTCTGTGTCGTTAGCGTAACTCTCCTCCTCTGTTGTCCTCCCTGTGGCAGTCAGAGACAACGTTTGATCACCTTTGAGAAGAAGCTCTTTCATGAAAACCTCTGCACTTAACGATTACATTCTTTTAATGATGAGGGTCATGCTGGTCAAAATGATAATGAAGAAGTTTATGACGATGTCGATCAGAGATGGCAAAAGGACCCACATTCTTTACTGAGGTAGAAGTACAGATACTTGTGCAAAAAAAAGAAAAAGTGAAAGTTAAAGCAATAATTCAACTCCTCTACTTAAGCAAAAGTAAGAAATAATAATAATAATAATACATTTTATTTATAAAGCGCTTTTCAAAACACTCAAAGACGCTGTACAGAAGATAAAAACATCAAATAAAACATCACAGAGTAAAAATTACAGTTTTAGAGCAGATAAAAGCCATTGAATACATTTAAAAGCAATCAAACATTAAAAGCAATTTTGAAGAGGTGGGTTTTGAGGAGTGTTTTGAAAGTGGATATATTTTGGCAGGTTCGCAGGTGAGGTGGTAGAGCATTCCAGAGGGTGGGGGTGGAGACAGAGAAAGCTCTGTCCCCCCAGGATCTGTGCTTGGTGTTGGGAGGTATGGAGAGGAGGTGGGCTTCTGAGGATCGGAGGTCACAGGAGGGAGTGTAGTGGTGAAGCAGGTTTGACAGGTAGGAGGGGGCCTGGTTATGGAGGGTTATGTGGGTGAGGAGAAGGATTTTGAAGTGGCTTCGTTGAAAGTACATGTTCTGAAATGTACTGAAGTACAAAATTAAAAATAGTTTTTTAACTCCAGTGATACACAATTTTTGTTAATGCTGCAAAATGAAAAAAAAATTCTAAGCATTCAAAATAAGATTGTTTTCCTCCTTTGATAACAACCTGCACATAAAAAAAAACACAAAATCACTGGACACAGTCTAGTTTTGCTGCAAGCCAAATATCAGTCAGTATAATAAAGATTAACCTTAGAGCTGACAACATCCTAGCCAACGGGACTCTCTTTAATAAAGCAATGGATGGAGAATGTCTTACTTTGCAGGATGATCTGTTTTGTTGTCAGTGGCAGCAAAGTTCCCTGGTTCATTTTCCTCATCCATGTTGCTGTTGGTGTTTTTCTCTGTATTGCAAACCGTACACTCACTCAACGCCCTCTCTCTGCGGTCGACTTTCCCTCTCCGTGTTGTTACCATAGACTGTATAATGAGTGGACGTAACGACGTTCGGCTCAAACTGAAGCCTCCAGCAGATGCCCCGCCCCCTGGTGTCTGGCTGCAGTATAGGTCATAAGCCCCGCCCCCTGGTGTCTGGCTGCAGTATAGGTCATAAGCCCCGCCTCCCCATGTATTCCAGATATGAGCCGGGAAAACTTAAAAAAATTACGATACCTCGTAAAAAACGTTTCTGTCATCCGTACACTAAGGTAGTATGATGATGTCATTTGGCTGCATGGTGTTCAGGTGTTTTTTTTTCTGAGAAGTTGGTTTTTCATTAGTTATTGGACGTTAAAAACCGCGATATAAGTTTCGTTTTACGATAGTTGACAGCTGCTGTTCGTGAGTAGTTTTTATCGAGGATATAAGAAACTTCAGGAAAGAGCCAAAAGGAGACTAAACCTTCTGAAGAAGAAGAAATAAATATTTTTATTTCTCTTTTTTACTCTGCTCCACCGGAAATTCTCTACTGCGCAGACTCTGGCTGCACAATGGCGGCTAGAGAAACGGGGTTTTTTGGCTTCAAAATCGTAGAACGGTGACAGGTGGAAGCACGCTGTCCATTCTATATACAGTCAATGGTTGTTACACCTTTTATGTCGTGTTTTCATCCGCAAAGGTAGAAAGAAGTAATGAGGCAGTTTTAAGAATGTAAGGAGTAGAAAGGACAGATATTTCTAGGGAGTAAATGTAAAAAGTCATGAAAAATACAAATACTCTGGTCAAGTACAGATACCTGATAAAATTCATTTAAGTACAGTAATGAGGTATTTGTACTTTGTTACTTCCCACCTCTGATGACAATGATTAAGGGAAAGAAACTGCTTTTATTATTTTTGTAAGCACTGTTATCTTTCTACTGTTTGTTGATCCTCTTTGGTGTTGTACTTACTCTTAGGTGAATTTGCTTTAAACACAAGTAATTGTTAATAGAAACTGGTTAAGAATGTACCTCTGAACAAAATAAAAGTTAAATATTACTGCTAATTTAAATATAAACGGGTTAATAAAATACGTTCCATGTATGACTGATGGCCCCCCCACTCTCTTGGACAAACAATGAACATTCAACGGCTGATAAAAAGCTTCAGAGACAGAAAAAGTTTTCAGCTTCCAGTGCAAACATGATAAACCGCATGTTGTTGCCCTCATCAATGAAAGTCTGGTTTTGGGCTCAGAAAAAAGAAATAGTAATGATAATAATAATCATAGCCTTTTACCATCTTTACCAAGAGTTTAGTTTGGTGCTACATTATTTACAGACCCCAATTCCAAAGAAGTTGGGAGGTTGAGTACAATACAGATAAAAACAGAATACAATGATTTACAAATCCTCCTCAACATATATTCAATTGAATAGACCACAAGGACAAGATATTTAATGTTCAAACTGATAAACTTTGTTTTTGTGCAAATGTTTACTCATTTTGAATTTGATGCCTGCAAAATGCTGGGACAGGGGCAACAAAAGACTGGGAAAGTTGATGAATTTTGTTAACAACTGTGTGACAAAATAGTCCAACAGTTTGAGAACAATTTTTCTCATTGTTCAATTGCAAGGAATTTAGAAATTCCATGATCTATAGTCCATAATATGATCAGATAATTCAGAGAATCTGGAGAACTTTCTACACGTAAACAGCAAGGTCGTAAAACCAACATTGAATGGCCGTGACCTTTGACCCCTCAGTTGGTTATTTTTCCATTTTCGGTTCAGTCCATCTCTGTTTGTCTTCTGTCCTAAATCAGGTTACATGAATTATGTTTTATACCACTTTGTCTTATCACACACCAGAGGAACTTCACCGAGTCTCCAAGATGAATCAGCAGGACCGAGCCAAGACGATGAGCAGCCTGGACCATCGCGGCGAAAACGTCAGCCCAGCATGTCTGAAACGATGCCTCTGTACACGCTGTGCAAGGAAGATCTGGAGAGCATGGACAAAGAGGTAAGAAGAGGGAGAAGTCATACACAAAGTGATGTTTCTCTGTTTAAAAACAACGTGATAATCACCCAAAAAGAAAACAAAGCTTCTGATTGAAGTGTCCAAGTGTGCTATTATCTCCAACACCCTGTTTATTATAAATCTATAATACAACAGATGTACAAGTTGGGGTTATATCTCAAAGTTCAGATTCAGAGTTATGATGCCTCTTTGTTTCACAATAGAAATGTAATGGAAGCAGCAGCTGGATACTGGAGAGTTTGAAGCTGCTGTGAGTGAGAAGAAAGAAAATGTTGCTGAACAGAGCTTCAGTTTGTTTTAAAAACTAGATTTACTGTAAAAAAAATGACTGTAATTGTTTTACTAAAACCCAGTAACGTGGTTTATTTGGACCTAACCTGATTGTACACTGACAGATGCAGTGTGGAAGGCGAGCGTTAATTGCTGCACTCTGACAGTTCAAATCTGTCACCAGCATGCTGTTCCAACCCAGTGTTAATGGGTCTTACTGTGCCGGGGCCCAAATCAAAGAAACTCTGTTGATTTCATTGCAAACACTTATTTTCAGAATATCTGCTTTGGGTTCTTTTAAAACTCACCCAGAAACAAGTGTATCATGCTGTGACTTCCTCTTGATATTTGCATTAGATGCTGTGAACTCTTGGAAAGAAATGCTTGCACTCAACTCTTGTCACATCCATTGTGTCAAAAGAGAACAGGTTATAAATCATGAAGTGATGCTCCCTTCACCTTTAGGTGCTCTTGGACTGGAGGCTTTAAGTTTAGTCCTCGGGTCATAAATCTACCCCTGGAAATGGCTCTGTCTCAGGGAGTCCAGGAACTTTAGGGAGCAGGCCTGTAAGCTGAATGTCTCTGATTGGTGGAGCAGCCCCAGTGTTTTTATCTCCCCCTCTATCCACAATAAGATGACCCCCAGCTGTTTCTGACTTGGTTTAATACCTCCTAAACAGTGTTCCTCTTTGAGCCTGAAAGAGTGAATGTGTCTTCATCAGCTCCCGGTGTTATAGCTCAAAGAGTGACCCTGTAAACTGGAGACCTTCAGCTGAACATGTCTGTAGCGACTCCTGGTCCAACCTTGTCACACTTGAGAGGAAAGTTAGGGTCCTGTATTCATCTGAGGCACTATGGCTAACTCTAGAGACACACACTGAGGCTTGACTGCAGATTTTATGTAGTTTTAATAAACAGTATGGGATACACACAAGGCAAATTAAAGTGAAACAAAGCGGAATGGAGCGAAGCAAATCATAAGTGGTCAACAAAAATTAAGGCTCCCCTCGCCCCCCTCTCTCCACCTGACTGCAGGTAAACCCGCCTCTAAGTAAGATAGCAGCATTTCCCGACATGCACCACATGACACAAACTCCTGCCTGTTGCCATGGCAACCCGAAACACCACGTGACATGCAGAAAAGCTACATTATGGCTCAGAAGTGTCAGTGGAAGAAGTCTATAGGAATACATCAGAGTGTAGATTTTTATATAAATGTCATAATCTGCTCATTTAAAAAGTATTTAATGATGATCTGGAGTTGTTTGAGAAGGATGCATCTTGCTGAAAGTCCTCAATCAAATGGCTCCTTTTGAAACTGAAACACCGCCTGATCTGTGTCGTCCTCACGCTTGAACTGGCAGAGTAGTCCAGGCTTTCTGAGACCACTTCAGGAAAGTTGAGGGGTCCTCCACTGAAGTGAAGAATCTTAAAACAACTTACAGATTACAAAAATATTATCAGGATTATTTCTGCAGGAAAATTAATCAGGACGTCCGTCAGTCTCTGTCTCAGGCCGGCGCGGTCCTCAAACACCAAAGATCAGGTCATGTGACACAGGTTTAACCCCAGTTATAGAAGTAAATCTTCCGCCAGGAGGGAAGGTAATCCATCATATTTGGTTATATTTGGATATTTGGTCGAGATTTGTGTTCTGGGTACAGTAGCGGTGGTTTGCAACCTTCTTGGTGCAGTCTAAACATCACCTCCTGATTCGCCATGCGTTGCTTTATTACCTCAGGCCAGTGCTCCTCAAAGAGTACAACAGGTTTCCCCTGGTAAGACAGCTTGCCTCCTCTTTTAGTCCTCCTGGATAACTGCCTTCTGTATTTGGTTTTGATCATGGACTGCACGTAAAATGGACAGCGTGGCTCTGTCTTTAATGTTGCACGGTTTTGAAGCCAAAAAGAACGCCGTCACAGGTGCCGCCATTATGCAGCCAGAGTCTGCGCTGTATAGACCACAACGAATCTGTGTTGAACTGGGTGACAACAAAAGCAAAAGATATCTGTATTTTCTCTTTCGAAAGTCTATTCCCTCTGTTCCAAAGTTTCTTACTATTCTTACTCCTGAAATCTAACTGTAAACCTATTTTTTAATCGTCTAATAGCTAATGAAAAGACAACTTTTCAGAAAAAAAGAGGACTTGAACAAAATGTAGCCAAATAATATATTTGTATCATCACAGCGTAAGAATGAGAAACAGTTCAAAGGGGTGTTTTTTTGTTGTTGTTTTTTTTAAGTTTGACCTCCTATTTGGAATGAATTAGGAGACAGTCTTTGACCTATACTGCAGCCAGTCACCAGGGGGAGCAGATTTTGTGGAGACCTCACTTCAAGCTGAGTGTCATCAGACATTGGTTGCTGTTTCTGCTCTAAGACTGGATCTTGGGGCTTGGCTACAAGGGCTCTGCTGCCCCCCCCAAGCTCTGGAGCCTTAGGGAGAATCTCTTAGCTGAATAGTTCAGAGAGGAAAGCCATGGGCTGTGTACCTTCAATCAGTTATCCATTATCCATATATTACTGTGAAGGCTACTCTACTCAAGGTTGATGGTTGCTTAGCTTGCTTTTGCCATCTTCCATAGCTGCACATTAAGCTTCCAGTATCTCCAGCTTATTTTATTAGCATTCACCTTTTGAGTTAAAACAGTGTTTGTGGCCTGTGACTGTAGTTTGGAGAAAGTTCAGTTTCGCCTTCAGTGGCATTTTTGGTCTGAACTGCAGAGAAGGCAGTTTCATGTTCTTTGAGTAGCTTCCTGAGGGCCACCATGTTATCCACAATGGTGACTGGAGCTGGTAAATTGCTTTTGGGAAGGGAACATTTAGCAATCAATAAGTGCCAGGTTACTTAATGTGCAAATGAGGCTCAAAAAGGTTGTCACATATACGATTGTCACATATACGATAAGTTTCTGTTGTCATTATGATTTAAAAAGAGTAAACACAGTTGCTTGTTAATGAATGTCTTCACCCAACCACCAATTATGAGTGACAGAAAAGATTTGTGACTCCCTATGTGACCTGTAACACTCTCAAAAGAAGACTTCTACAGCTTGTCTCCTTTCAAGTGTCATAAATCCATCTGCAGTGAAGTAAATTACTATGAAAACCAGCACAGGTGGAAAATCATCTTAGCTGTGCTGCACATAAAAATTTCAACCCATCTTCTCCTTTTTTGGTGTCACTTCAGCCAAATTTTCTGTCCTACTTCCCTCTACTGGTCTGGCAGTTTGTTGCAATTACCTTTATTTTATTTTAAATCTCAGATGTGATTTATATTTGTTTGTACATGTTCCGCGGAAAGATGGAAAGATACAGAAGGTTGTTCCTGCCAGCAGCCTCTGAAACATGACTTGTTGATTATTATTCTTTAAAAGAAAAAAAGAAACTACTTCTGCAAAATTGAAATTTCCTTTTGAGGATGAATAAAGTATTTTTCACTTCATTTAATTTCTTTTCATATAACCTAGTAGGGTCTGTGGCCTGAGGTGGAAAAACATTTTCTCCCTACTTAAAAATAAGAAGTCCTTCATCAGCCAATCACCAGCAGGCAGGGACTGTTCCTTAGTTTCTTTGTTTGCTTCTTGTGGTTATTTTTGAATGGTTAAATGTATGTAGCTCTCTTACGTTTCTGTTCTTCACCTCCTTCTTTATCAGATGTACTTTTTCCTGATGATATATTTCTTTTTTTGTTCCTCTGATGAGGACTGTGAAGTGATTACTTCAGTCAGGGAGCTCTGCAGCTCCTGCTTGGATTTCACCATCGGATGGAGTCTGAATTCAGCAATTATTACAGCAGAGAAAGAAATTGAAGCAGCAGATCCTTGAGACCTGCTGGAGGGCCTCTCAGCAGGTGATTGTTGTTAGAAAAGAGCCCCGCAGCTTTTCGTGTGGGCTGGCTCTCAAGACACAGCCCAAAGGAAAAATGTTTATTTAAAAAAATGAACATTTCAATTGAACAATACTGGTGTCATGTTATGTTTAAAATGCGAGTCCTGACCAGAGTTTCATTAAAATAACTTTTCCTGCTGCAGAGTTCATCTTTGGACTGAACTCAGTTTGTAGATCCTTCAAGAAAATTGTCAATTTCAGTGAATTCTAATTGAATGATCTGTGTGTCAGTTTGATTGGTCACGCCTGGATGATGAACAGACTGATGTTGATGAGATTCAAAACACTCTGCCCAATGATTAACTTAATTGAATTCTGACATTGAGTGACTGTATAGCTGCAAGCAGCAGCTGAGTGAGAGAAGTGCTGTACCAACACTTGTCTCTGTGTGTGTTAGAAAAGATTCATTTCTGCATCAGAGAGCTTCTGAAATCAGTCAGAGAAAACTAGAGCAAAACAATAAATGAATAAAAGGAAAGATGTAATCCTTCAGCCAGGAATGAGAGTCATGCTAAAGGCAATTTCTGCTCCTGAACAGATTGTCCTTCAGAAATTGCCGTTACGGTAAAATCGGGCTGAACCTACAAAGATCACATATCCTGTTTGTGCCCATTAGATGCAACGTGGGGAGGAACCTGAGGGAGGAAATGTTTCTATTATTAATCTGAGAATGGAACATTATGTCAGCAGTAGGGTCAGGCCTTTATTACTTCTGACAGAGACAGGATAGTTGGACTTAGGGTTTACTGTCTTTCTTATTCTAGGAGTTTGTGTGTGCATGTGTGTATGTGTCTTATTGTGAATGAATGACTCATTGATAGTTATTGTTTTAAGTGAGTTCAAATGCAAACAAAGTGTGACACCACCTTTAATGCTGCAGAATCCTCTTTATTTGCTGCAGTTAACCATCTGCTACCTGCTTTTAATGCAGTCCAAAAAAAAATCTTTGTCAACTCAGGTTAGTTTTTCATGCTAAGAAAACTAAAGAAATGCATTTCTCTTGGTCTAAGTTTTCTGTTGCTTTTAAGGGATTTTATCCCATTTGATATTCATTTTGATGTATTTGTGAAATTTCAGCTCAAACTGAAGTTGCAACAAAAAGAAGTGCATTGCTGCTGTGACATTTTAAAAGATTATACTGTATTTGTAGAATAGTAATTATTATAATTTTAGACAACTCCTTTTATAACAAAATGATGAAATTACAATAAATTGACTTCACACTGAGTTTTACTTTAAATGATAATTTATCAGTTTGAACTAATATAATTTTTATTAAGAACAAAAAGAGAAAAATATAAGTGCACAATGTCTATACTCCTAAATACATTGAGTTTCTGCCATGTGATTGGCTGATTAGAAATTTGCGTTAACAGGCAGTTTGACAGGTGTCGGTGAGTGTATAACTGAGCTACAAGGCCATTTAAGATTAATGACTTTGTCAGTGTGGATATTTTCAAAACTAGAATTAAGGATCAGCAAATGAGTCCCTGGACTGTTTTTTTTTTTTTTTTATTTTGCTCATTTATAAATGAATGTGATTTTTGTTTGTTGCTTTCTATTGTCCTGTGCTTGTGAAACTTTTTGTGCTGTTGTCTTTGCCTTGTAGGAGGGATTTTTATATTTCATTGGGAATAATCCTGGTAAAATTAAGATTAAATGAAAGAAAGAAATGTTTGGTTTTCCATGAGAGAAGGGTCTGAGTTATAGATGTGTTATTTTATAATGTTTAGTTTTGTCAGGGTTATCCTCCTAATGCCAGCTTAGAAATAGTTTGGGAGATGATGTCACTTGCATGTCATTCATTTGTCTTATTTTCAAACTATCATTGCTCTACAGGTTTTCTGTCATTTGAACCACTTTTATTTTCAGGGCAAATGTTTTTTTTTTCTTTTTCTTTCTCTGAGCAGTAAACACCGTCAAAATCTATGCTTCCAGCTCTTATCCCACTTTTCAAGTGAAAGATCCAGCTGTTAATGAGGTGTTCATAGCTCACACTGAGATTTCCTCTTCAACCAGCAGCAGCACTTATTGTGTAAATGTGACATTTGGAGTTATTGAGCATGAAGCTGAGTGAAGCTCTCCACTCAGAAGAGAACATTTGCTCTTGTTTCATCTTTTCTGACTGTTTTTGTTTTATTATAAAAGGCACTAACCCTTCCATCGCTTCAAGGAAAATATCTCTTTTTTTCCTTTCGAAGGCTTGACAATGATGTTGTAGTCGTCATATTTTCATAATGCCAGTGTGCAGGACATTTTTCCAATAACTGTGGAGCTAAACTCTGTTATTTGAAGTTGTAAAAAATAATGCACCGTCAACAAGGAAATTTTTAACACCAACGTGAAATATAATATAACTGCAAAAGACATTAAAGCAAGCAGGTAACGTTATACTTCATTTAGTCGGGAGAATAGTTCTACTCACACACACACACACCAGGACACGTGTGCAAAAAGTACTGCATGGATCACTGTTATTGCTGAGTCATCTCTTCTGAAATACCCAAGTGGAGGAAAGACACACTTAGAGAAAATGAATTCATGGCAATTACCATAGTTATGACAGTTAGATTAAACGATAACTCATTTATTTTTTTCAATCAACACAAAGATTTTAAACTAAGATTTAATGGGATCTACTTCACATGAAACAAAGAAGCACAATGAACAACAACTCCACAATGACACATAAAATATCCAGTTTGAAGAGGTGACTTTATGACGGTGTTTGGGGAGTGAGATCTAGAAGCAGCTGCAGATATGGACCAAGATTCAGCGCTTGGCTCTGTGAGGTGGTAACAGGAAATTAAGGTTTGAAAAACTCAGATTTACAGGAAAGGGTGAAGATGAGGTCAGAGAGGTGGGAAGGAGCCTGGTGGTGGAGGAACAGGATTTTAAATTGGGTTTCACTGGGGCAGTGTTTCATTAGCGCACCCAATTTCTTAATGTTGGAATGCTGCGCTCAGCACAAAAACAGTTTTCCAGGACTCACCCAGAACAGAATACATTTTTTTTATCAAGTCAGAGGATGATGGGCAGAGCTATTTATAATACTGGCTGCAAAACTTATGATACAGTTGAGGTGTATGGGAGCCGTGATGCCTACGACTAGGGCTGGGCAATTAATCACAAATTAGATTAAATCATAATATGTCCTGTTGCAATATTGTAATCCCAGACAGTGCAATATTTCTAGAACCTGAAATGTGTCAAAATATCAGCTACAGTTTTTGCAGCGGATGCTTTCTGCTCTTCAAAACTTGGCATTTAAATTGTGATAGAATCTCGTAATGCACAAAAGTAAAAAAAAAAAAAATTGCAGCAATTGCAATTGTCTAAAGCAGCAAAAAAGAGTGAAATGTGACTAAAACAGCAAAAGCAACTGAAAGTAGGGAGTACATTTTGGAGGAAACTTAAAAAATTCAGAAAGTTGCAAAGATGGTGAAAAAAGTGATGAAAAACAGTGAAAAAGGGGTAAATATACAGAGTCAACAAAAATGGCAAAAAAGTTGGAATTAAACTTGGAAAATAGTCAGGTTGTTGCAGAAACAATCCATAAATGTCAAAAAAGGGCAAACACAAAATATATTGTCAAGAAAATTGGGAGTGAACCTGGAAAATAGTGAAAAGGTATCAAAAATGGTTCAAAAGGGGCAAAAAAGAGTGAACAGTGACTAAAATCGGGAAAAATTAGTCACAGTTGTAGTGGTAGTGTGTTGTTTTTGTGCTGTTAATAATGGAAACGTTCATGTCCTACAATATGTTTAAAACGATATAAGGTGGGAACCTAGAAATAATTGCACGATAGGAAATAACAATTATAATCAGATTATTTTTGTATATCATTAAGACCTACCAATGACCCCTACCCCCCATGTTGAGTCTTGTTGAATCATGTTAAATTTTGTTGAGTCATGTTGAGTCATGTTGAATCATGTTGAGTCATGTTGAATTATGTTGAGTCATGTTGAGTCATGTTGAGTCATGTTGAATCATGTTGAATCATTTTGAATCATTTTGAATCATGTTGAGTCATGTTGAGTCATGTTGAGCTAGTTGAGTCATGTTGAATCATGTTGAGTCATGTTGAGTCATGTTGAGCTAGTTGAGTCATGTTGAGTCATGGTGAATTATGTTGAATCATGTTGAGTCATGTTGAGTCATGTTGAATCATGTTGAGTCATGTTGAAACATGTTGAGTCATGTTGAATCATGTTGAGTCATGTTGAAACATGTTGAGTCATGTTGAATCATGTTGAATCGTGTTGAGTCATGTTGACGTCAAACCTCAAATCTGTTACCTCCACAGATCTGGATTCACCCATTTTCTGTTTGTTGTGGTCGTTCAGAGAGATACCATTAAAAGTTGCTGGCTCTGCTGAGGTTTTTGTGTTCGAATGGGCCCAACCGTCGCAGGCGCATTGACCCTATGGAAATCTATCTAATCTGGTGCAGTTTCAGAGTGGAGCCCTACCAGATGCATCTGTTGGATTTCAGCCATAACATGTACGGTTCAAGTTCATAATTTATCAGTTTCAATCATCAGCATCATTACAGTCGTACCTAGGTCGTTGTTCCAGGTTAAAGCCATGGATACGTGTTTCACCGCCAGAGAATAAGAGAAGTGTATAAGGCAGGGTCGGGGTTAAAGGCCATTTTGAGCTTGATTTTTTTGTTTATGCTTTCGTTTTTGTGTTGAGCTGAGTGATGTGGGGTTAGAGTGAAAGATTGTTATCAAAAATAATACCTAGGTCATGAATTAGGGCTTTTGCACTGGCACAGCTCTGTTACTTGTTACTCTTGAACCCAAATTTGAACTGACTGGCTCGTTCAGACTGGAAAAATGTTGGTTAGAACCTCAAAAGTTGGTTCACGGCTGGAACCAAAAGTAGTTGGTTCCAACCTTGACATCACCGATGGGAGTGTGGCATTCTGTGTTGATAACAGCAACGACACATCCAGACATACTGAGGATAGAAAGTGGTCGTGCATTCATGCTTTTATCTTGGTGAGGCAGTTGCTTTTTTCTTGTGGTTATTTTTTTGACACTGCAAATAGAAAGCTGGATGTCAGCAGGTAAAAACCAGATCGTGTCAATCAGTTATTGCCAAGAGGTTATGATTTTCATGCTTAAATGTGCTTTAATAACTACAAAGGTAATTTTGCCTCATATCAAGGATTTCTGTTTCTTTATGGTGATTTGAAAGTCTGATTGTTAACTGATTCTGAGCGTGACTCCTTCCTTGTGTAACAACTTTTTTCCTGTAAAAAAAAAAAAATTAGAGAAAGTGACCGGGAAGAAGAGGCATTTGTAAATACAGTGTTCTTCAAATGTCACCCCCCTGGCTCTGCTGTGTCTCTGCTTTGTCTCTGCTGTGTCTCTAAAGGGCAGCTGGTGACGCTTTTAAACATTATGATCTTCAGGTCAAAGGGGAAGAGCCTGTCTTAATTGGCTAAAGTACGGCCCAGATGTGAGTCAGGTAGACAGCCTCACATTTAAATGTCACCTGCAGTTACAGGGGCAGAATGAGTCAGTTTACCTGGATCCTCTCCGGCAGAGCGACCAGGCATAGCAGCTCAGCGGCGCGCCAGCTGACCTTTATTTGAAATCACTCTTACTTTGTTGTCAGAGCGACGGGAACATGCAGGATTCTCTTCTTCTAATGTCACTAATTTCACTAACACCATGTACCACTTCACATTCACTCTTTTTGTTCGACGTAATTAAACAGGAACTAATTCTCGGTTGAATAATCCCACGTTAAAAATATCTGGTCTAAAATGAAGACCTGTACCATTCTAGCAGAAACTTTTTAAAGGTTATAAAGTGATAATATTTCTGTCACTCCATCACAGAAGCCTCACCTCAGGAACAGGCTGATATCACCATCATATCACACAGCAGGGTTTTTCCCTGGCTTAGGAAATGAGAAAGTACCCTTCTTTCTGTGAGCTCTCAGCAGCAGATTTGCTCTTGAGAAACTTGTAACAACAGCATGTGTATGTACATAACTTAATGTTTGTTATCTCCTTGTAACATTCTAATAATGAAAGTATCAGTTATCGACAAGTCAACTATTCACATGGCTAGACCTGTCACGATAACACATTTTGCTGGACGATAAATTGTCCCAGAAATTATTGCAATAAACAATAATGTTGCCGTTCTGATGCCATTTTCAATTAATATAATAATAATGGTATAATAGTGCAGTCATTTGGCTTGAATCCAAAGTGTTCCCACATGTCAGCTGTTGCTGGGACGATGTTGCACGATACAGCCTAAAACCAAAACCTTGATATTTTTTGGCTATATCTTGATACAGTTGGTTGCATTTTGGTTGGTATATCCATAGACTGTTTAATGAGTGGACATAACGATGTTCGGCTCAAACTGAAGCCTCCAGCAGATGCCCCGCCCCCTGGTGTCTGGCTGCAGTATAGGTCATAAGCCCCGCCTCCCCATGTATTCCAGATATGAGCCGGTAGTATGACGATGTCATCTGGCTGCATGGTGTTCAGGTGTTTTTTTTTCTGAGAAGTTGGTTTCTCATTAGTTATTGGACGTTCAAAATCGCGATATAAGTTTCGTTTTACAATAGTTGACAGCTGCCGTTCGTGAGTAGTTTTCACCGGGGATTTAAGAAACTTCGGGAAAGAGCCAAAAGGAGACTAAACCTTCTGAAGAAGAAGAAATAAATATTTTTATTTCTCTTTTTTACTTGGCTCCACCAGAAATTCTCTACTGTGCAGACTCTGGCTGCACAATGGCGGCTAGAGAAACGGGGTTTTTTGGCTATGAAAACGTAGAACGGTGACAGGCGGAAGCACGCTGTCCATTCTATATACAGTCAATGGGTATATCTGGATATTTTGATTTCTCCTGTAAATCACCACATTAATAGTTCTATTCAACCCATAAATTAATAAAATGACACCAGTATAATGATTCAAACAGACCTTTCAGTCAGATTTATAAAATTTGCAGCCCAAAAGGGTAAAATCAAAATTAAAGTCTAACAAATCTTTTCTTCCAAACTACACTTCGTATAGTCACATATTATTAGTTACGGTAAAATATTTCATTCAGATTTATTCATCTGGCTAAATGTATCACATGATGGTTTCTGTTGTGTAAACGGCTTTCTTTGGCTTGGTGCGTTTTTCACATCCATTACCTCCAGAGCCATCCTCAAGTGGGCAATCGAGGAACAGCAGATTTTAGCACTTCTGCATTGGCTCATATTTCCAGACCTCAGGTTGCTGCTCGGTGAAAACAGATTTTATTTTTTGCAATTGGTCATTTCTCTGTGTTCTCCTATGACTGAACTCACACTCAGGATCATATCTTTATCTAAACCAGTGTTTCTCAACCTTGGGGTCGGGACCCTGAGTGGGGTTGCCTGGAGTCCAAACAGGGTCCCCTGAAATATGTAGTAACGGATAACAAAAAAAAAATGCTGATTAAAATACTTCCCTCAGTAATTTTAGATTCTAATTTTAGAATCAAAACACAACACATTGAAAAACTATTCTGTGTTTCAGTATTTATTTGGGATTTTATTCGTAGTAACTTGTTATTTAGTATTTTAGCATCCAAAACAACTTGTTTTCTACTTTTATGTCCCCAATTCAGTATTTTAGCATTTTAATCAGTTGACTGAATAATGAACAAATGTCTCTGGGGTCCCCAGAAATTTGTGATGTCACAATAGGGCCACTGCCTAATAAGGTTGGTAAACACTGGTCTAAACCAGGGGTTCCCAAACTTTTCCGCCTGGGACCCCCAAAATGACAGCATTAGAGACTGGCGACCCCCTGCTGTGGTACAACACTAATGGACCAATCCAAAAACAGACAAAAAAAAAACAATGAAAAACCCCCAGGATACTTATTTAACTGATCAGTAGAAAATTAGCCGACCGTTCACTGCATCAAACTTCAACAAAGAAATGTGAAAAACAGATTTTAAAAAATTCTGTTTGCATAATTTCATATTATCTTTAACCCCTTTTTTGCTTTTATTCTTATGGTGATAGATAAAATGTGGAATTGTTAATAGTTTTAGATTTTGGGACACATTCCACGACCCCCTGTCAATGTCTAGCGACCCCCCAAAGGGTCCCGACCCCCACTTTGGGAACCACTGGTCTAAACCAACAAGAGCCAGAGCTCAGGCAGGACCTCTCCTCCGATTGGTTGTTGTCCTTTTCACTGCTCTAAACTGTGTTTGGTTTAAAATAATAAGTAACCTAATGGGCAGAGTAGGCTAACTGAAACAGACAAAGAAAATTAATGTGACTATTTTTATTTTATTGCCAGCACATAGACTGAGATCTGTGTGTGTAAATTCAACACATTTGTATTTTTATCTGTTAATTAATCCAGCTGTGACAACTCATTATTGTAGTAAATTAATTCTGTTAATTCTTCCGTTCAGTTGAGTAAAACATTATCAACTCATCAGGTAACATCTCAGGTCCTCAGGTGACCCAGTGATAGTGACAAACTCGTACTTCAGAAAGACGCATGACTTATTAAATTAACTCCTTTAAAAAGCTCCAGCTCAGAGAATGAAATCAGATTAAATCCTGATGAGTTCAGAGTACCTGAGGGGAAAGAAGTGAATCATTGTAAAGAGCGAAGTGAAGACTCAGCCACAGGTCGGGGATGGTGTGAGTTGTGTGGAGACCCACTGTGGAGACCCTGTGTGGGGACCCTGTGAAACATGGCTCATTAAGTCTGGGATCATTGAGGAGCTTCCAGAGTCATCAGTCACTCTGATCCCAGTTTTCCTCGGCTCCAGTGTATCGATCTGACACATCTTCAGCAGGATGGAGTCTTCAGGGCACTGAGGAGCTTCTGCATGAGTCTGCACAGAGACTGATGAGTGAATGTGTAATTAAGATGAATCCAGTATTAGAGACCGCTTTTTCTCTGTCTGTGGCCTGCTCAGCACTTTACAGCACATTAGTGTTTCACAACCAAATTGATCGACTTCTCGTGGTCATCATCCTCGTCTGAGCAATCAATGGATCTGAGGTCAAACCGGATCCTGCTGATCCTGGGCTTCTTTTCACTAATTCACCATGACTCATACTTTCCATGTGGCTAAAGACTTTGAACTCTTTGTGCAGAGCGCGAAGCTGCAGTCCTCTGAAATGAGCTTGTGTGAGAACAGTGTGAAACGACACATGGTTGGAGGGATCGGGCTCAGCTAATGAAGAGGTGTCTTTCAAACTAAATAGCTGATTTTCTCCACAGTAGAACGACTTCTCCTTTGATGACTGTGCTGCCCGGACCTCATACAGAGACAGTCATCAATTTGTCATTTTACAGACACTTTGAAAGAGGGAACAAGGCAACAAAATGTAGAGAAGCCACAGAGAGACATGCACATGTTTGGCAAAGAGTTCATGTGTTTGATCTAGAACAGCAGATGATACTTTTTTTGATGCCACGCAGAGAAAACAGTGGAGAGGGTTTATGGAGCTGTTTTGTCATGTCATTAGTGGAGATGGGTATCAAGTCTTAGCACTGTTTAATATTCACTAAGAACAGTTGGCTGCCTCGCCCTCTTTGCAAACCTTCACTTCACCTTAGATTTCTGTATTCTACAGGAGCACACCAGTTTAACTTGAATTTTACGTTAATTCACAGAGGGGCTAATGTCACTGTGTGCTCTCGTGAAAATTATTAAAAATATATATACATGGATGCAAACTCATCACCCTCTAAAGAAATTTGTTATTTTTGATCCAAAATGACTCATTTCTGGGATTCATGTACACTATCCAAAAAAAAAGTTGCTACCCGAACACAGGTCACCATAGACTGTATAATGAGTGGACGTAACGACGTTTGGCTCAAACTGAAGCCTCCAGCAGATGCCCCGCCCCCTGGTGTCTGGCTGCAGTATAGGTCATAAGCCCCGCCTCCCCATGTATTCCAGATATGAGCCAGGAAAACTTAAAAAAATTACGATACCTCGCAGAAACGTTTCTCTCATCCTTACGTTAAGGTAGTATGACGATGTCATCTGGCTGCATGGTGTTCAGGTGTTTTTTTTCCTGAGAAGTTAGTTTCTCATTAGTTATTGGACGTTAAAAAACGCGATATAAGTTTCGTTTTACGATAATTGACAGCTGCCGTTCGTGAGTAGTTTTTATCGGGGATATAAGAAACTTGGGGAAAGAGCCAAAAGGAGACTAAACCTTCTGAAGAAGAAGAAATAAATATTTTTATTTCTCTTTTTTACTTGGCTCCACTGGAAATTCTCTACTGCACAGACTCTGGCTGCACAATGGCGGCTAGAGAAACGGGGTTTTTTGGCTTCAAAATCGTAGAACGGTGACAGGCGGAAGCACGCTGTCCATTCTATATACAGTCAATGCAGGTCACACACTCTGATATGTCGTTAGTTTATTAGCTTTGATACAGTATTCGCTGTGGCATTGTTTCCATAAGCTTCTGCTCTGTCACAAGATTTATTTCCATCCAGTGTGGCATTATTTTTTCACCAAGATCTTGCTTTGATGATGGGAGAGTGCATCACTTCACCTGTCTCTCTTCTTACCACGAGGGTAAATCTGGACTCATCAGACCACATGACCTTCTTTCACTCCTCCAGAGTCCAATCTTTATGCTCCCTAGAAAACTGAAGCCTTTTTTCTGGTTAGTCTACCTGTTTAATGGTTTTCTTAAAGCTACACAGCTGTTCAGTCCCAATCCCTTGAGTTCTCTTCTCATTGTGCGTGTGGAAATGTTCTTACTTTCACTATTAAACATACTCCTGAGTTCTACTGTTGTTTTTCTTTGATTTAATTTGGCCAAGTCTTCAGGATTTCTTTTTTATGGCCACATTTGGTTCCCCACCATCCTTCCAGTTTTTAATAATGCTTTAAACAGTTCTTAACCTAATTTTAATAGTTTCTGCATGCCAATGATTTTACTCTTCTTAAGACTAACACCTTTTCCACAAACACAGTATGTATCTTTCTCCATGATTGTTTAAGAAATGAGAAGCTACTCATTTCATCAGCTGAGGTTAAATAACTTGTTTCCAGCTGAAAGATAATCACTCATGCAGTAATTATCCAATAGGAGGCTTGCAACTATCTGCTCAGTTAAGTCCAGGGGGAGACATTTTTCATGCCCAGGTAGAGTAGATGTGCAATAAAAATACTTTCAGGTGGAAGGGAAGTTGCCTAGTTGGGTATGGAAGCCCATTTCCACCAGTTAAAACAAATAATAAAAACTTCACTCAGTTAAGAGTCCTTTTTCGCCCATATTAGGTCATAATTTTTAGATAAAAGCCAAGATAATAAGATAAAAAGATAAAATTATAAGATAATAAATTTGAAACAATTTTATAAAAAGTTGTAATTCTGTTTAACATCATAGAGAAATGGATTGTGGGTATGTTTAGACCTACTAGGTTGCCACAACAGAATCAGTTTGTTTTGAAAAATGGAGGTAAAGTCTATGAGCAAAAGTGACTTTTGGGAAGTGCTGGAGGTGATGACTATTATTGGTTTTACTGTAAGTAAGGGTTTCATAAAATGCATCTGCGGTGTCGGTTTATTTTATGTATTATCAGAGAGAAAAGTCACTCAATCAGAGCTCTCCTGAAAGCAGCACAGCCGGATTTTTTTTAAATTTATTTATTTATTTTTTTGCCCCGTCTGGATCTTTTGCCAGACACCATACACATGAGGCATTCAGGAGTGTCTGAATTTTCATTTTATTCTTCATTCAGGTTGTATCTCTTATTCTTATTCATAGAAAACCACACACAACTATAACCACGCAGTCATCATATGCAGTGGTTGTATCACAAATAGTAACATGACCTATTTATTCTATAGATCAACAAATATTGGTATATTTGAAAATCATGACTCATCCCTCATCGTTAGCACTGCATTCTGAAAAAGCAGTGCCATCAAATGTTTGTTTTCCATTAGTTTGGGATAAACAACAGTTTTGACAGAAGCTAAAGGCAACTTTTGGAATGTTACTTTCAGCCTTCATTAAAGAGAATAAAAAATCTATGTAGATTTCTCAACTGACAGGAAAGAGATGAAAAACATCTCACCAATCCGTGAGTGTCGCATATTCTTGATGCATAATTATTCCCAAGCTCCAGCTTTAAAAGGCAGAGCTGGCCTCCTGCCAGGTCAGTTTGGAGCCACTGCAGAGGGACGCCAGTATTTCTGAGGATTCAGATTCAGAATGAAGTCTGAGAGATCTTTAACTCAGGGATATCATGCAACACTTTTTGAAAACGAAAACCAATATTTTTTATTTTCAATAAAACAAGGATTTTAACATGTAACATGAAAGTTTTTGATTTCTGAAACTTGAGTTTTAGTCACAATAAGATGGATGTTTATTTTTTTGTTATTCACAATTATGTATAGTTAAAAAACAAACATTTTTACCTGCAATTCAGTTTGGAAAAAAACAATTTTAAGAGTTAATCAAATCTACAGCCTGAAGATGATGATTAAAAAAAAACCTCAATCACAAAGTCACTCTTTGTGAATGTTTGAGAGCATGTAGGTGGAAGCCCACCACCACCACCCACATGCTCTCAAACAAACACACTTTCAGACATGTTTTACTTGTAAACATGCAGAGGCATAGTTTCCTTTAATTTTTTCATCATGTATCGATTTTACTGAAATTCAGGGAAAAGTGACTTTTAGTCCAGTCAAAAAAATTAATTGAATAACCCTTTTTTCACTGTTTTTTGGCAGAGTTTTCTCTGCTAGAATTACATTAATATTGAGGTTATTTTACTGAAAAACTGAGGAAACTCACTTTTTGCTTTAGCACTGTCTGACTAAGGGAATGTGTAGTATCCTAAGATTATTTTACCTGTTAATATTCAAGTGAACTTTACAGGAAGTAACATTTCCTTTTGTTTAAAATGAGCATTTATGGAATAAACATGACCAGAGCTTAAGCCTGGTTTGTGCTTGACGCATCTGCAAGGTTGGCAAAGCTCCTTGCGGACAAATGATGTCATTTTAGCAGCCACATCTGATTGTGGGTTCCCTTTGGGGCTGAAAGACATATCATATCAGTATCAAGATATGAAAATTCAAGATATTAATATCCCAATATCAAAGACATCAATGATGTAGATTTTCAGTCACATGATTATTGGTGACTTTCTGTTAATGTTGATGACTGACAGTGAGCTCTAATTAATTAACCACACTTTCCACATCCTGTTATGTTTTGATGCTTTTATTTTTCAGAAAAATGCTTAGTTTTCTCTAATCCCAGAGTTATACTGTATCAATATCTACATATCTGGCATTAATATTGGGATATGAAATTTTGTCCATATCGTTCAGCCCTAATTCCCTTTCAGGCGGAAAATTCATGTGTCGACAAGGGAATCAAAAAACAATTAGATTGGTTAGAGGAATTGATTGTGGTGCTGGTATAGATAAAAGGGTCAATGACAAAAAGAGGGTCTTAAACTTATTTTTAAAAAGCTCTTTGAAAATGGATAAAAAACATATTTCTGAGTGAAGAATTATGTTTTCTAACAGATTTCAGTAGTTGACCAACATTTCAAAGATTTTTGGTTCATTATTTTTTAGTATTTTTAATTTGAGCACCCAAAAATGTCAGGTGGCGCAACCAAATATATGAAAATATATTTATATGTTCCTGTTATTTTTTCTGTGTGAAATTATTGGCAAGTATCTCTCAAGTTTCTGTAGTGACTCATACATTTTCATTTTGTGTGTTTCATTTGTTTTATTTGTGAATGAGATAAATAATTTGATGTTAAAATAACATTTCACATTATTACATTGGTTGTACCACCTGACATGGAAATTGTTCCAGTCACCAATGAAGTGAAAAAACCTTTTTTATCAGTATTTCAGAGAAATCAACAAACTTTTCCACTTGGTCACAAATGTCATTTGGGCTCCTCTGGCTGATGCAGTTTCCTGTTTCCTGTTTTATTCTCTTCACTTTAAAATAAAAGTCTAATGTTACGGTTGCACCACCCTGACATTTGACAAGGTGAAAATTACGGGACAAAAGTTTTT
>RPOG01000772.1:148793-193472 GCA_008086565.1 Thalassoma bifasciatum | reverse complement strand
TTTTTATTTGCAAAGAATGTTTTATTTAAAAAGGTTCAAGCATAAAATAATGCCACTGTGTTTTTAATTTCCATTTACAATAACTGACATTCAATTTTTAGAGTTTAATTACTGTGGATACTTGTCAGGACGGTTGCACCACCTGACATTTTGGGGGTTTGAGGAACCAAAACACAAAAAAACATGTTATATTTTAATAGTTTAAAGATGTGTTCAAATAACTCAGGTTTCATAGAATAAAGAAATACATGTGATGAAATACTCAATTCATGATGGAAGGAAATATTGCACTCGGACACAAAAAAGGGACGTCACGTCATTGACCCAAAATCTAATCAACACCTATCTGTAGTGATGACAGTTCCTTGTGTTCACACTCTACAGAGAAGAGGAATAGGTAAAAAAGTTAATGTTGGAAACAGTGTAAGCAAAGGTAAAGTTCTTCTACTGTAGTTTAATGCTCTGGTAGACGTGTGTTTGTGATCCATCACCCCCTGCAGATTGAGAATGGACGCCGATAGATGTCGCTCATAGGGGGGAAAAAAACATAAAAGCCACATGCGTTCTCTGGTACAGACTTCAGGAGTCTTTTTTCTGTGCGTCACCTCTGTGCTGAAAGCATAACGCAGCCTTCACAGAGCAGCTGCTCATGTGGTGCTCCGTCTGGTGCTGTCCTTGGTCCTGAAATCTTCATGAATTTCACTGCCACAGTCAAAAACTAGCAAACCACTGCTCCCAGACAACATTCAATCATCTTACCCAGACTTTACCCGCCTGCCCTGAACCAGGAGCACCGTGAATATTCCCCCTGCTCTGATTTCCATTTGCACAGACCCAGGCAGCCAGACAGAAATATCTTCAATCATCTCACCATGACGAGGTGTCCAGATGAAGTCCCTGGTCCTGAAAAAAATAGATGTTTCTGAATCACACAGATTAATAAAGTAAAACCATTGATAGAAGACTCAGTGAAATCTGAGGACTCTGAATGAACTCTGAAGCGTTTCATGATTGAAGCCGTGCCATCCCAAAGTAATGTTTTCAGTTCAGCCTTACGTAACTCCCCTCGTCTAACCTCAGCTGCAGCGAAGCGAGGTCTGAGACGCTGGTGAAAAGAGGCCAACATCACCCTGTTTCCTGTTTGCAGAGCTGCTTAAGAATTCTTGCTTTCAAACAACATTTGCTTCCTTTTTCTCCCGTGGGGGTGGAGTGAAGGTGTGGGCCTTTTGTTGTGATTGTTTCCAGGAGAACTCAGGAGCTGTGTGGCATTTTGCCTTCAGTGTGACNCCATTACCACCTCTGACAACTTTCTGCAGATGAAGTCTGTACTTTTAGTGGGAAATGAAGCTTGTTATAACCTCCCTTGAGTTAAAATTTGGTATTTAAATGTCTCCCCGTGCAGCTTTAGCTCTGGTGAAGACATAAGCAGCTGGAACAATAACCCGGCAGTAACAGAAAATGCTCAGGACAATGAGTTCTGATTGACTGCCAGCATGGAAATGTGTCACGCTCTTTCTGCTTCACCTTTCCCGCTCTTGTTTTTTCTCAGGAGGTCCACTTTAGCTTCTTGTCACTGTTTTGTTAATGTGCTGGGACTCTGGTGCTTTCTTTTGAAGTCAGTCCTGGAGAAAACCTGTGTCTCATTTCTCCAGCACACGTCCTGGCAGGTTCATTGTGTGTTTTTGTGGCTGGTCAGAGATGAAGAATCACAGCTTTCGCTCAGATCTGCATTCACAGTGAGAGCTGTAATAATTACTCATGTTTAAAGCTCCACAGCAGAGCAGTGAAACGAGGACATTCTATTCACTGAGACGCAGCAATAAGAGTTCAGGACTCAAGAGTTCATCCAGACTCATCAGAACAGGCAGTGTTTTTCAGTCAGCTATGGTCCAGTTTTGGAGAACCCGTGTGAATTGTGGCCTCAGTTTCCTGTTCTTAGGGCACGATCACACTTGCCATACAAACCATGCTATACTTAAGCACTGTAGCTCCCCCCAGCATTGTTCCCCCACTGACCAATGTGACTTTGGTCATACTACGTCAATACGAACCAGGCTTAAGCAGGATTTCCTGCGTCAGAGCCATATGAGAAAAGTAGAGGTCAAAAGACAAGACGAAAACAAAAAGACACATGGTTGATCAAATCTAAAAGGAGACATTGATTTTTACGCTGTGTTGTGAAAATGATGTTTTTCCACTGTAAAGAATGGGTTAAATTGGAACAAAAGCAATAATCAAGCCCAGGACAGGAAAGGTTTATTTAGGCCCAATTCCAATTCCTTTCTTAACCCTCAAGCTCAACCCTCAATCTTAGTAGCCCTCAAAACCAAGTGTTAAGGGCTATCTTGTGACTTAGAAATGGGACACCCCTTAAATGCAAGTGAAATTGTTGTGGACTGTCTGTAAGTTATTCCTTCGGTTAGCGTGATCAAAAAAATATCTGTATAAATAACACAACCACGGACATATTCAGCTGTCACAGCAAACCATAGTTTATCGAAAGGTAAACACCAGCTATAACTATCATTACATAACTCTGCAGCTACAGGAGATGACATTAGCCCGGTCATCTTATACCATTATCAGCACAAGCATGTTATATAGGCTGTTATCTTGATAAACAACTACATTACCACGGAGAAAAAAGACCATTTTGTAACGTTCACTAACTTAAACGATAGGAACATGGCTTGTTTGCACCGGACGCTATTGACAAAAGATCATAAAATAAAAATAAATGTTATGCAACAACGAGGTAAATAATCCATAAAATGGGTCTAAACTAAGATAATACAATGGTTTTCCTAATATTTATATCTCCATTAGCAAAGAAAATACTATATTTGTAGCTCGCCTTCTCTGCCGCTTTGGACGCCATGTTTATTTACCGAAAATACGCAATGCATTCTGGATGTCCCTTAGTCCCAAGGGTGGTGTTGGAAAATCTCAGTATTGAGGGAGATACAGCCTCAGTCTTAACCCTCAACCTTAACTTTCTGAGAATCAGGACAGCACTTACACTTAGGGGGAGTGCGCATTTTGAGATTGAGGGTTAAGACAGGACTTGGAATTCACCCTTTGACCCTGTTTACACAACAATTTTCGGGTGAAGTGAGAACAGTTTTGTTCCGTTTCAGCCTCCCGTTTACACGGAGATGGCGTATTCGCCAACCAAAAGTGCAAACTTTTGAAAATGCAATCTAGAGTGGAAATTTTCTAAAACGCCGTTTCCACCATCTCCGTGTAATCACTAAGCCAGGGAAATCTTGGATACGCTGACGTGACATTCAGCTCTGCATGTGTGCGCAATAAGCCTCCACCGTGCCAGGCACTAACTGAACAACAACAACAACGATGTACCATTTTGTTCTTCTGCTGCTGAATCTCCGGAATACCTTCTACCAAAACGTGCTTTTATTGCACTATTTCTGCTATTGGAGAAGAAGTTTTTGATATAAACTCCAGATGGTCAGTTCACCTCTTCTTCAGCCTCTATCCTGTTGTCATGTATACAGCTTCTACAATTATATCGCCATCTACAGGCCTGACATCTGTACTGCAGCGTTTTCAGCCCCTCAGCGTATTCGTGTAGACGCAGATTTTTGTCATTGAGTTTTCATGCGTTTCAAAGTGAAAAGCTGTGAAACATTGTGGTGTAAACGGGGCCATATAGAGGATGTGGCATGGCTGTTGGAGGGGGGCAGAGGGTCAGAATAACACTGCGAAAATGTAAGATACCAAATTAGACTATGTGTGAGGTGATGAAAGAAAACAGGGTTTCAGTAAAGTAATTCTTTATGTTTGTGTGTATATACTGCCAGCTAAAATAATCCAGTTTTGAACTTAGCTCTTATCAGCCAATTAATGATTAGGGGGGGGCTGATGCTGATTGTTGACCAGGGCTGACAATCTGTCCCTAGTGATCGCGCCCTTTGTTGACAGAAGGGTCAACTGTCTGCTATGAGCAATCAACAGACTCGATTCAACCAACAGTAAATATATATTTGAATGCACAAAAAAGCAAACAACACAAGTGTCTCTTCCTATTTTCTGGATCATTCCCACCTAAGACAAACACTGGGACAGTACGTCACAGTTTAGCTGCACATCAACTGAGTTAACCTTTAGTTTGTGGCCTGAAATAAATCTTCAACACTTTTTCCAAACCTGACAGAATCTCTCAGAGAAAAGAGCAGCAGCCTGACTGCTCTGAGGGTTTCTGTGCCGTGCTTTTAAAACCTTTGTGGGGGGGCCTCTTTAGCTGGCCTTTGATCATCCCCTGGATAAAGATGCTTGGAGGAGTGTGTTGAGCATTTTGTGGAGGTAGTTGATGATTCCACTTCTGCTGAGGTGGGATGACCTTCCCTAGAGCTGCGATCTGTAGATCCGCTTTTACGGCCACTCAGAGGCATTTTATCTGGGTTTTTTCATGCTTGAATCAAGTAGCTTATTTAATATATGTTCAGGCGTCGACCTGCTCTTCTGCCATGGAAACTATATCTGTGATTTATTTCATTTTTGCCATTTTTTTATTTGAATGTAGACCATTTTACATCTATAGTTTGATTTACCTCAGTAAGATTTACCATTATTTACCATGAGTAAGAAGTGATGTTTTTTCTTTATTCTGTGTGCTGGTAACCTACATGTGGTCTACTGGATTGCATTTGATTGTTTTTGTCATTTTCTTTATGAAATATCATGTTCAGAATTCATCTTAGCGGTGGAGTTATCACAACACTTTCTAAAAAGGCGGTAAGTTGGTGTTAAATATTGTGAAAGTGGTGTTTAAGGAGTGTCTTCAGGTTGGCGGTTTGTAATCAAAGTAGGGCTGGGCAATTAATTGCAAATTAGATTAAATCAAACCATGTCCTGTTGCAATATTCTAACCACAGACAGTGCAATATTTGTAGAACCTGAAATGTGTCAAAGTATCAGCTACAGGATTTGTAGGAGATATTTTCTGTTCTACACCAGAGTTACTCAACCCTGATCAACCAAAGAGACAAACTGTTTAAAAAATACCTTCACAAAAGAAACAATCTAAGTGGTAAAAAGAGGCAAAAACCAGCAAAGAGTAGCAATAAAACTCAGTTGAGGTAGTAAAAATTGCCCAAAAAGCAACTAAAATTGGCATGTAAATTGGGATAAAACCTGATAATACTCAAAAAGTAGCTCCAAAAATTGTTCAAAAGTGGCAAAAAAAAGAGTGAAAAGTGACTGAAATGCCCCAAAAATCAAATAAGAAATAACAGGAAAATTTTGGAGGAAAATTTGAAAAATTCAGAAAGTAGCAAAAATGGTGGAAAAAAGTGATGAAAAATAGTTAAAATGACCAAAGTCCACAAAAATGGCTAGAAAGTTTGGATTAAACTTGGAAAAAAGCCAGTTTGTTGCAAAAGTATTCTAATTGGCAAGAAAATTGGGAGTGAACCTGAAAAATAGTGAGAAAGTATCAAAAATAGTCCAAAAGTAGCGGGAATAAAGGGAAAAGTGACTTAAATGTGTAAAAATCAGTGAGTGAGTTGTTGTTGTGCTGTATTTAATATAACTGTTTATGTCCTACTATGTGTTTCTTTGAAAACATATACCATGGAAACATAGAAATAATTGCTCATAAAAATCGCACTTACAATATATGACATAATAATCGCAAGTAGAATATTTTTGAAAATTGTCCAGCCTTTGATCAGAGTAGACAAAAAGAAAGAAAAACCAGCATTACTGTTAATATTCATGTTGCTTCAGGCAGACTTTTCTTCTGCCTTTAAGCACAGAATGACTGTTAAATAATCCGATAAATCAATATTTATCCTTTAGGGAGCCTCACTTCACTCCAGTATTGACCCCAGCTCCTTCCACAACAACTAGTCCCCTCACAACCTAGTTTTTACCCCGTTACACATTGACTTTGTTTGGTGGTTAATGGACTACGTTTGCTGTGTCTCTATCGAAAGAAACTTGTTTTTCCCTCTGTAAATGCTGAAAAGCTCGCTGCTCACATTGGATAAGGATGAGATCAGAGTCCCAGTATTTCTTCTGATTTGGTGCAGTATAAATAAAGATTGATTGTGGACCCCCCATTAGATTTTCTGGATTGATTTAAAGATAGTCAGATCAATTTGATGGTAACCTTGGGGAAGTGTAAACAACACGCTGCTGGTGGAAAACCAGAGTCATGATCTGGTAGAAGCAACAGTTTTGCTTTAAGAAGTATCTCAATAGAAAAATGTAACCTTTCACCTACTTTGATAATGCCTGCACTGAGGTACCTTGGTTGGAGTCATATTATGGTTTGTTGAATCAGAATAAAAATCAAACAACACTGGAAACCAAAGAGTTTTGAACCACAGTGATGTGTGGTTTAGTACAGTAGTTTTAGCATGTGATGTAGCCTCATAAAGCAAAACAACAAAAATATTGCAAAAATGTAATTAAATGACTGTAACCCCTCAAGTTGTTTCCCAAGCCAAAAATGTTCAACACAGACAGAGAACACAACTTTTTCAGCATGTGTACCCCCTTTCAAAAACAATTTCAGCCAAGTACCCCCTTGTATAGCTGAGAATAGTTTTCAGGAAATAATATGGTGAAATAACATGAATAAATGTATGCAGATTTACAGTGTCATAATATCATTGAAATAAAAAATGACTAGATTCTATACTTTTGTTTGGCACTATTTTTCAGAAATAAATACAGATTGAAGCGGCTAGTACCTTCGAAGGTCTAAGGAGCACATCGGTCTATTTCTGTCCAACAAGAAGCAACAGGATGTAATTACAATTACAAAAATAAAATCCCCATTTTTTTAAGTGCAGTTCTTTTTTTTGTTGTTGTTGTTGTGCATTTCTTTTCATCTCCATATCTCTCCGTTTACAACCAACCCCATCCTTTGTTAGTCATTTATTCTACAAGAAGCACCAAAATGTATCAAAGTTAAAAAATAAATCATATCTCCTTTTTAGCGCATTTCTCTTTCCCTGTCCTCATCTCCCCCTTCATCTTCTGTTGGTGAAGTTGTTTTTAATGAGAATTTTTCTAATTTGTTGTGATGCAACTTCTTTTTTCTTTTTTCTTTCTTTTTATTATTTGTCACGTACCCCCTGTGGTACTCCCACGTACCCCTAGGGGTGCGTATACCCCCATTTGAGAATCATTGAGTTACAGTGTTCTGTCCAATGACTGTATATAGAATGGACAGCGTGCTTCCGCCTGTCACAGTTCTATGTTTTTAAAGCCAAAAAACCCTGTTTCTCTAGCCGCCATTGTGCAGCCAGAGTCTGCGCAGTAGAGAATTTCTGGTGGAGCAGAGTAAAAAAGAGAAATAAAAATATTTATTTCTTCTTCTTCAGAAGGTTTAGTCTCCTTTTGGCTCTTTCCTGAAGTTTCTTATATCCCCGATAAAAACTACTCACGAACGGCAGCTGTCAACTATCGTAAAACAAAACTTATAACACGGTTTTTAACGTCCAATAACTAATGAGAAACTAACTTCTCAGGAAAAAAAACACCTGAACACCATGCAGCCGGATGACATCGTCATACTACCTTAGTGTAAGGATGAGAGAAACGTTTCTACCAGGTAACGTAATTTTTTAAAGTTTTTCCGGCTCATATCTGGAATACATGGGGAGGCGGGGCTTATGACCTATACTGCAGCCAGACACCAGGGGGCGGGGCATCTGCTGGAGGCTTCAGTTTGAGCCGAACGTCGTTACGTCCACTCATTATACAGTCTATGGTTCTGTCTCACTAAACTCTTTAAAAGAATAATAATAATAAGATAAAATATTTTTGTTGTATATTTCTTCTATCACAGGGATGATACTTCCATACCACGGGCAACAATCATTTACAAGATATTAGTCATTTGAGTTTAAGTACAGGGGGCGCTCTGGTTCAGTGGTAGAGTTGTCAATATCTCAATTGAAAGGTCTGGGGTTCAATCCCAGCTCCTGCAACCACATGCCATGTCCTTATGCAAGACACTGAACCCCAAATTGCCCCATCTGTTTTTTGGTGGTGTGTGAATGGGTATGAATGTGTTAGTTAAAACTGATGGTTTCCACTTAGGAGGTGTCTGCTGTCAGTGTGTGAACGCGATGTGGATAGGTGAAAAAGACTAGAAGTGTAAAGTGCTTTGAGTGTTCAGAGAGACTAGAAAAGAGTTATTTAAGTACTGATCCATTTACCATTCACCATTTACTACAGTCATTACAACAAAACATGTCCAGACCATTGTTGGCCTCAGCGGGTAAAGGATTAACTGGATTTAATTTGGGGATTTTATTGGATGCGCCAAGCTATGGTTGAATGAAAAATTGGGTTGCTTTGTAGAATTGGCTCCTCTCCGCCTCTTACTTACCCTAGTTAAGGTTTTTCCAGTGTTCGACAACAGGAAATCAAACTTCTCTTCTGTTAACAAACTACTCTGCAGAAACTTGGTGTTCTCAAACATTCTGAGCGCCCTTTTCAGAACCCACCTCCTAAAAAAAAATCACACTCTAAACCCACTCTCCTTGGTCTGTCACCCCCTCAACCATGTAGTCTGCTGCAATTTGCACTTTCAGTTTGTAAATTCCTTTTCTGCTCCGACATCTGACATCATACAAAAATAGAGCAACACACCAAAGCTCTAAACTGCTTCTTTTTCTTCGAGCCAAGTTCAGTCCAGTCTGCCATCACCTCTTTGATTTATTCATATATTTAATAATACGTTTACAGAATCTGTACACACAGGCTAGGCTAACGAGTCTCTAGCTTCAGCTTTGTAATTATCAAACAGATTCAACTGGAGCTTGTCAGGTTTGGTGTTAACAGCCTGATTCCAGGGAGAAATCTTCCCAAACAGAGAGTTCTCCATGTCAAACAGCTTTACGCTCAGTGTTGATGTCAATAATAACCCCGGCTAATAGAATACGGAGTTATTATTGGCTTGGTCTGTCAAATAACATACTTATCTTCCGGTCTCTTGTTGCTTATATGACACTCCTAATTACCTTCTGAGATTACAGTCCAGCAAGCAACCTAATTATTTCTGAAAGAAAAACCATTTTCTGGCTATAATTAGGAGCATAATTGGAATTCTGCAGTGCACCCAGGGAATGGGCTTATACACATAGTTTCCCTGTGCAATACTTAAAGCAGACATCATCATCTGAGAGGTTCATTGTTTTATGTAATGATTTTTTGTGGTTACATGTTTCATTTCTGTGATAAAAGTGAGGAGTGGTTGACTTAACTGATGTTTTTATACTAAATTATGAAGGAACAAAAGCACTTAGCGTTCAGTGGATGGATGGAGATAATAGAATTAAACCAACCTGCACTTGAAGGTCGCTCTTATAGAGAGGGCGGGGTTATTTTCTGGAATAGGGGGCATATTAAGAAATACTGAAGATGGAAATGTGAACCAAACTGAAGACAGAGAGATAACCTTTGATCTTTTTCAAAGCTGTATTAAAAGTATTAAATGATGTTGATGGATATCTCCCTCTTTAAAAAGGTGGACGACATCTTAGGAGAGGAGGAGGAGGAGAGCGACAATGAGAGCGAGGACAGAGGAAAGGAGAAGCCAGGCAACGAGGAGGTGGATGAAGAGGAGCAGCAGCAGGAGCAGCAGCGGGGGGCCGGGCAGACATCAGGAGGAGGCCTCAGCGCTGAGGTGCACGGCGTGGACGAGAGAGCGCAGACTCAATTTCCCACCAGACATCAGGACAGTGTCCCCAGGTAAGACAAAGACCTTCAGTCACTCTTTGACGTCATCTTCTGTTTTCTTCCTCGTTGTGTCTTTGCTGCTGCCACTGTAGCTCTTCTTTGAATTGCTATAATTTCCTGACGTCAACTCTGTATCTCAACGTATGCCCAACTTCTTACTGCTATAAACAACGGGTGTTTGATTCTTATGGAGAAAAAGCTATTAATTGGAGCCAGAGGCTACTTCAGCTTCTTTCCTGCATTAGTTTCCAGAATATTTTCAGCGTGGAGTTTCCCCTCAAAAGTGTTTTTGTGTTAATGAGCAGGGAAGGATTGTTCTTACCGCCCCCAGCACGACAAGAATAGTTGTTTTAATATTTAAAAACATTGCATAACTTTATTTCACATGTAGTTCATCAAAGAGGTTTATAAGATGAACACGGTCTTATGTTGTTTGTTCATCGTGGTCAGTCCATGCTGTAGAAACACTGCCTTGCCAAAAAAAGAAGTCACCACCTGGATTTAACTAAGCAAATAAGTACAAACCTCCTTTTAGATAATCACTGCATGGGCAATTATTTTTTGGCTGGAAACAAGTTGCTTAACCCCAGCTGATGTAATGAGTAACTTCTCATTTTTTAAACAACCATGGAGAAAGACATCCTGTTGTGGTGGAAAAGATGTTAGTCTGTTTAAGAAGAATTGTATCATTGGCATCGGGCACAGAAACCATCTAAGAAAATTGAAGAAACTTACGCATTTTTAAAAACTGGAAGGATGGTGGGTAACCATGTGGTCTGATGAGCCCAGATCAACCATGTGCCAGAGTGATGGGCGCATCAGGGTAAGAAGAGAGGCAGGTGAAGTAATGCACCCATCATGCCTAGTGCCTACTGTACAAGCCTGTGGGGTCAGTGCTATGATCTAAAGTTGCTCAGGTTCAGCAACAGTATGTGCTCAAAGAATGAGGTCAGCTGACTACCTGAATATACTGAATGAGCAGGTTATTCCATCAATGGATTTTTTCTTCCCTGATGACACGGTCATATTCCAGGATGACAATGCCAGGATTCATGTTGCTCAAATAGTGAAAGAGTGGTTCAGGGAGCATGAGACATCATTTTCACACATGGATTGTCCACCATAAAGTCCAGACCTTAACCCCATTGAGAATCTTTGGGATGTGCTGCAGAAAACTTTGTGCAGTGGTCAGACTCTCCTATCATCAATACAAGATCTTAGTGAAAAAATTATGCAACACTGAATGGAAATAAATCTTGTGACATTGCAGGAGCTTATTGAAACAATGCCACAGTGAATGTGTGCTGTAATCAAAGCTAAAGGCGGTCCAACCAAATAGGCAGTGTGTTATTCTAATGTCACAAACCTGTCAAGCAAATAGTTGGTATCTCATTGGCAGATTTTTATTTTTTACTTTTTCAAGGCATCATTCTTGACTTTTAATAACATGAATTAAGACCATAGACTGTATAAAACATGGATGTAGTCTCCGTGACGTCACCCGTCTGTTACTGCAGCTCTGTTTTGAAGCAAAGGCCATATTGGAATTGGGACGAGTGACGAGTGCCCAAACTCACAGCTATTGGGCGCCAGTCAGTCACGTGATCTGAGCTGTGGCTCTGATTGGGCAAGCTCTTGATCCCAATATCTTCCAAACGGCTGAGTTAGAAAAAATTCACCCCCCTCACAGTGTGTGCCGTTAGCAAAATAAGGGATACAGACAGGAGACAGAGTTTGTACCAGGCTTTAAATACACTGATTTCGGCTCTGAAAATGGCCTTTTTTGCGTTCATTTGTACGTGACTTCCGGGGCTTCCAGTAGCCTCAAGCGGTCACTCAAAGAGCAGCAGCTTTTTAGCACTTCCTTGTTGTCTCATTTTTTCAGACCGGTGGTTGCCGCTTGATTAAGACGTTTTCCTGGACTCAGGTGATATCATGTCTGGGACTGTTTTTGTTAAAATAAGATAAAAACACCTACTTTGATTTAAGTTCTTCTAGAGTTCCTTGGAATTAATGTACTGAATGTAGTGAAGAAGGAGGTGTGGAATTAAAACATCTCAAACAACAGCAAAGTGATAACAAAAAACAACAACTAAGAACCAAAAGGGATGTACTTTGGGGATCACTTGTTCAACATGTTGCACTGAGTGTTCGAATATCAAACTCTCATGATGTGATTATATGAGATTCGAAGTCCAAGTTCTCTTGTTCATGATCAGTGAGATACACTCTGTTTTTCTGAGACTCTGTTTTAATGTACCCAGGTGTCTTAGCACAGAGCTGATAATAGTGTTTGACCTAAGTGTGGCCATGATGTCAGTCAGGGTTACACTGATGATGGTGTCAATTTCATATGACTATTTCCCCTTTTGTCACCAATAGACTTCTGTTTCCTCAAAGTCTAAAAAGAAAAACAGATATTGTGCAGATACAGTCCTGTACTATTAAGGCTACGTTGTCTTGGCTACTTGTCTTATTAGGGAAATAAATATTTCTTGCCTTTGAGTTCCTTCGTGTATCTGAAACCTGTCAAACTAATCCCAGTTTTTCTTGTCTCAATACTCCCCTTTAGAAAAAAAAATATACTGCTGTAAAAAAGATTGGCCCTGTAACAAAATTCTTCTTTTTTGCACATTTTTCACACTTAAATGTTTAAAATTATGAAACAAATTATAATATCAGACAATAATGGTCTGAGTAAATACAAAATGCACTTTTTAAATGATGAATTTATGAAGAGAAATAATGGATCTAAAGCGTCCTGGCCCTGTGTGGTGAAGTAGTTGCCCCCGAAACTTAATAACTGGTTTGTCCACCCTTAGAAAGAAAGAAAAATGTAATAAGGCAAATACATTTTTACAGCACTGTACCTCATTTCTTTTCCTGTTCAGCTTCTAAATCTTGTAAACAAACCAAAGAGGTGTGAGAAGTGAGAAATGTGTCTAAAGTAACAAAAATCTGTTTCCATTCATGAATTTATCATACGTTCTGTATATTTTCAGGTCATACATCTCCTCATACTATAGTCGTAACTCAGGGCTCAATCAGTGTGGACAAGCTGCAGCCAGACAGTCTGGTCTGTTGCTATGGAGACAAATTTCAAACAGACAGCAGGCAGTCGAAGATTTTTTATGAGTGTCTTATTACTGAAGGACAGGAGTGAGTTCAGTCCCTCCTGACGGATTATTCAGACGTCTTCTTCACATCTCTTGGTGAATCTTTCTTTTTTAGATTTTGAATCAAATTTCCACCCAAGCATGACCCAGAGTGTGTTCAGACCCCGGATATAAGTTTTAAACAGCACCACAGACATCTCTGACTGGGTTTAGTTACTCTGAGATTTGCAGGCGTTACTCAGTTCTCAGTTATGTTTGTAATTAACTTGGCGATGGTCATTCTGACTCACCACATGGCTCTGCAGAGAACAGTTTGAATCAGACGTCTGTCTTTGTAGCTTTGAATAAGCAGTGCTATGTGGTGTGATGTAATGCAGAAGGAGAATACAGATTGAAATGTATTCGTAGCTAAAAATAAAACAAAAATATCAGTTTTGATGGGGCAGCGTAGACCAATCAGATAAACTGCCAGTCGTTAACACGCCAGGTTCACTGTTGTATAACTTTAATTTCAACAACTCTGTGGGTGGCATGTAGAAAAACACCCAACTTATCTCAGTTACTACAAACATTAACTTCATGAGACCCCTCCCTGAGCGCAGATATTTAACTTGCTGTAGAAAGGACTTAAATATTCTTTAAGGCTGTCTCAGTAACAGGTTAAAGGAAATCTCTTTTTTTAAATAAGTAAAACATTGATATCCTGCTTTAAGGGAGCATACTGTAATCTCAAAGTAATTCTGTAGTTTTGTTTTCTTCTGCCTGCCACACAACGAAGATTAGAGGAAAAAGAAACAGCAGGAACAAAAGAAGAATCCAGCTCACTTGTCAGTTAGTCTGCAGTGAAGGCTGTTGGAGTCCAGATTTTCAAGTTGTTTGAATAGAAATTTAAGAAATACAAACTCATTGGTCCAAAAGTGATACAAGGGATGAGGATTGTTGCTTTTGATTGAAACCGATGCCCTTATTTGTACACCTCAACCATTCAAGTCCTTATTGATACCACTATGAAAACTTTTCTGTTATTTGCCAGAAAAAAGTAGTAAATAGTTTATAAATTTTAGTGTCTTGCCAGAACAAAAATGTCATTTTCTTTTCGTTAGATTTGAAGACATCATGATGACTTTGCGATCAAATTTATGTAAGACTCTACTTTTTGATGGAACATCATCGCCATCTTATGCTACGTTGCCTCATGAAGTGCAGTCGTTGAAATACTTTTCTCACTCATTCAAGCATTACTTTCAAAATGGTCCAGTTGTTGCAGACAGACCATGGCCCAGGGTTCCTACACATCCTTGAAAAGTCTTAAAAAGTCTTAAATCCATCTATTTAAAAATAAGGCCTTAAAAAGTCTTAAATTCATTAAATTTTATAGTCTGGTCTTTAGAAATATAACACAAAGGTCTCAAATTTGTCAGAGCAGGATCTGTCAATGTTTTATTGTTTTTCTTTTTTCTTGCTGGACGTTACAAGGAGAAGATGTAGAGTGGATACTGTTTTACAAGTTGCTAATATAAATTATCTGCATCCTAGCTGGGCAGTCTATGACTATGGGTCACTGTTTGCACTTGCACATACAGCCCTAAACCAGAAAGCACTGAGGATAAATTTATCTTCAATAAACAGACAAAAAGTAAACTTCAATGGGTCTCATTGAGTGACACACATGCCATGAATTGGTTGCAATATAGCCCAACCATCGACAATATTTATGTGTTTTTGGTCTTAAAATTCATTCAAAGAGGCATTAAAAGGGTCTTTAAAAGTCTTAAATCTGACTTGCTGAAACCCGCAGGTACCCTGATGGGTCCCTCAGGGTTTATCCAACTGTTTAAGGTTGAGCTCAGTCTTTAGCTTGTCAAAGGTACCACACTGCCGCAGAGTGTTTCCTTCACGCTGTTTGATGCCAATTTGTCTGCAATTTAAATGTGTTTAAACAGAACGTATTGAAAAAACAATGGCGCACAATTGTTTTGGTTTGAATGACCTGAGTTCACTCAAAGCCCAAGTTCTGACAACGTGAGTTACAGGGTGTGTGAAACTTGATAAGAGCATCGTTGAGCTCAAGCATTGTTGATCCCCAAGTTTAAAAAAGCTTAGAAGCAGGTCCAGTTGGATCCAGGGTTTGATCCCCATCCCTGGGTTAGACAACTCTCAAGTTAGGGTCGATATTGGTAACCTAACAAGCCAGACGGACAGTTTCATACGTCCGTCATAGAGATGTTTCACTAGTCCATCTGGCTAAGGGGCGCTAGAGAGTGCTTTCAGAGGCAGGACTTAAAAGAATTTAGCAGCTGGTGATTGGACAACGTGCTCTTCACAGACCAATCCACATCAAGCCACGGTGACGTAGCAGATTTGTACCTGACACCAGTTACAAAGTTCATATATCTGCTACGGAGATATTTCACTAGTCTGATTTTGCTCTTCCCCCGACCGATGAAAAGCAAAAACATCATTTCCCATCAAAAAGGCTTTGAGTGACGTTCTCTATTCTTCATCTAGAAGATTTTGAGTCTATTTCTGCTAAAACTGCAGATATCTCCGCATCCATGAAGACCGGTTCACACTCCACCATTGTTATCAAACATTCAGACGCTTCCCGCTGACGTCACGTCTGCAGCTCCTACAGCTCCCACCTCTCTTCTCTGATTGGTCTGGTCAATGTTGGACCGGGTGAAATCAGTTGTGGTTGGATCATAGCAAGATGGATCTGCAGGATTTCAGAAATGAATCAGGCAGCTCTGCAAAGTTACGATTTTGGGTTGGTCAACAGAGACTAAGAATTTCACAGACAATGTCATATTGGTATGCAGAATGTGGCTAACATTAGAAGAGTAGCACCACTTGCTTGTCCTCTTTGCAAGTTAAAATCCATGTCCATGCTGGTTAGAGGTGGGTTTTTTTTGTTTTTTTTTGTTCTTTTGTCTTGTCTTTTGTGTTCTTTTTGTACTGTTGATCTGGTGCTGCTGTAGTAGCTGCTGTCTCTTTAAGACTCCCCACTCCACAACCCCCTCCCCTCTGAGTGGCCAGCTCTTTGAACACATGTTGATGGTCAATCCTTGGTGATTGAGGTCAGCCTCACAGTGTCATTCACCTGTGAGCCGATCCTTATGTGATGACATAATTTCAGTCAGTCTTGAGGAGATTTCATTTATCTTAAGCTTCTTAAGGTTATGTCATTAACTAAGGGTCCGCACAAAGATTTGTGAAGTTCAACTGTGTGTGCAAAAATATGGAGGAATCTTAAGCTTGAAGTGTTCCTGGCTGGATAAACCACTTTTATCCTCTCCCTGACTGTGATGTGACTGAGTTCCTTTGGGCAACTGCCTCTTTACTTCTCCACCACTTTTTATTATCTCTGAGACCATGTTCGACCTCACTGCTGTAACTGTCAGAACTTTAAGAAGATGATTCCCTCCTCATGGTTTTTCTTCTCACCAATCATACTTTTAGAAAACTGTCTCCTTTTTTTTTGACATGGTCTGGTTGTGGCCCAGTATCCATGGCTACGTTGCGCTCAGCAGGCACCAGAGTGCTGATTTTCTTCCTGGCTGCACTCTTTGGGAGCCATCAGTCTGTCTGTCACCAGGCACCTTCGCTTTCTGCTAATGAGTCAAGCCTGAAATCACTGTCCGCTGTGTTGTTAAAATGTTGTTGAAAACCTCGGGAAATGCAGCTCTAACAGCGTGCAGCGCTGGAGAGGAGCGGCATGTGATTAGTCAGACCCACTGCCACACAAAGACGCCAGTGTGAGTCTGAGCTTGAAAGCATTGTGAGCTCAAATTGGCAGGTTGGGGTTGGGAATCTTCCATCAAGAAACACAAGTAACGAAGTCTGCATGTCCGTGATTCCCCAACAACCTCTGCAGGAAGTATGTGCAAAAAACAACACAACATATCCTGATTAGTGTTTCTTTCCCTTTTTGTTGCAGTATCAACTAGAACTTAGATTTTTTTTCTGCTATTGTTCATTCACTGTTCAAAAATTTTGTAAGGAAGGGGGAAGTGACAACACTCCTGATGGACACCAGGATAACATTTGTGTTGTCTTTTGTTAAGTATGTCTTAATCAGCTAATAACCACTTAGGGTTATAGGCAGACCTTGGTGTTTGAGGCCCGTGTCTCCGAGATATCATGAACCAGTCAGGAGATCCTTATGTGATGACTAGGGGTGGTGAATTGGCCTAATTTCCCGATTCGATTTGATTCGATTCGATTCGATTCGATTATTAAAGTCCCGATTCGATTACCAACCGATTTTCAATTCTTACCTATTATTAATTCGATTTTTGTCGTTTGTTGATCTTCAATTTAACATCAGGTAGTTTAGCTGGAGCTGAGTGGATTAGTTTCTTGCTGTTTGTTTTTTCACTCTCCGTTTTTCAGGCTTTACCTCATTAACTCCTCTTCGCACACACTTGCTCGCTGACTGTGTTACACCGTGTCTGGTTCTCTTACAGACAGGTAACAGCTCCACCCTGTGGTTAAATCTTGTATGACAGTCAGTAACCGGAGGACTTGCCTCAACTAGAAAATGTAAATAATCGATTTTTGGGAAATTTAAAATCGATTCATAATCAGCCATTTAATAATCGCGATTAATCGATTATCAATTTTTTTTCACCACCCCTAGTGATGACATCATCATTCAAAATAGACTCATGTTGATATTTGGAACTGAGAGTTTTTATTTATTTACAGACAGATTTCTACAACATATGAACATATAGAGGTTTGAAAAAAGACACGTTCAATCTTAACATCCAGCATTGGTTCTTTATATCCATGTTTGAAATATGGGACGATAACAGAATACCTTCTCTGTAATAATTCAAAGCCCATTAGAGTACCAGTGCTCCCATTTCACATTTAAATTATTGTAACCCCACAACTATTGACTTTTATTGAAAATGAGCTTTACAGTGACACTCAGGGTATTATAGTGCTACATAGGTATCATTATTCAACATTATTCTTATTACCTTAACTCCCCAAGTATTCAGGCAAGAGAAAAAATTTAATTCCTGAGCTGTCTCAGCACGATTTCTGACATTTATTAGGCAAAAATGACCAAAAGGAAGTCCAGATGGCCTGTTTGACACCTTGGTAATAAAGGGCTAGGAGACAGTTGAAACATAAGAGATAAAGGAGACGTTAACACATCGTGGTATTTTGAAGACAGTCGATTTTTTTTCCTGAAATGCTGCAACCCTAACCCTGACCACCGTTGCCATGCAAACAGCAAGCTGGAGTTTTCAGTGGAAACCCTAATGTCACACTCCACTATGTACGAATGCATTACTCTTTCATTATGGCGTGTCCATGTACGAACTATAGACTGTAAAAATCATAGACACCATGACACTCGACTTGAACTGAGGTCTCCACAAAAACTGCTCCCCCTGGTGACTGGTTACAGTATAGGTCAAAAACTCTGTCCTGTCATTCATTCCAGATAGGAGGTGGTCAAACTTTAAGAAAATCAATACACCTCATAGAAATCTTTGGTGTGAAGATATTTGGCCACATAGTTTTCAAGTCCTCTTTTTCGGAGAAGTTGTTTTTCATTAGTTACTAGACATTAAAAATAGGGTTTGAAGTTACGTTTTACGATGATTGATAGCTGCTGTTCTTGTGTCGTTTTTTAGGGAGTTGTAAGAAACTTCAGGAAAGAGAGCCAACAAGAGATGAGACCTTAGAAAGAAAAGCAAGGACATGTATTTTTTTCTCTTTCGTTATCCAATTCTACTCAGATTCCCTTAGACGCAGACTCTGGCTGCACAGTGGCAGCCATTGTCAGCTCCTGTTTCAAGGTTCCTTTGGCCTCTAAACTACATGGTGAAAGGTGGAGCCACACTGTCCATTCTACAGTGTATCACAAAACTGAGTACATCCCTCACATTTCTGCATTTATTTAAGGATATCTTTTCATGGGACAACACTGACAAAATGACACTTTGACACAACAATGTAAATGTATATTTCCCTCAAAATAACTCAAAATGTAGCCATTGATAGCTAAATCCCTGGCAACAAAAGTGACTGTGTATACAGTCTATTGTGTGAACTGGTCCAACAGTAACAATGGAGGACTACCATGTTGTGCTTGTGCTGCTGAATCTGTTCGATTTGCAGACTGCCTTGCAACAAAATGTGTACCCGTTGCATCACTTCTGCAACCAGGGAAGAAACGTTCAATATATACACCAGATGATCAGCTCACCTCTACTTCAGCGACTAAACCATTGTCATGTAAACAGCCCCTACACTTATGTCGCCAACTACAGACCTTGCATGGATACTACAGTGTTCTAAGTCCCTCAGTGTAAATGCAGACTTTTTTTCACTGTGTTCTTCACGTTTTTGTTTGATTTGTTGCTGTGTAAACTGGGCCAAAGAGGTAACACATCAACCTCCATTATTAGCGCACAGTTATCTTGTCGTTGAAGGAATCAGTGTTCTTTACTCTCTGTCAGGATAAACAGAGGCCACACTCCCTGCACTTTATTTACGCTGTGTGAAGAAGGAAATTAACACCATTTCCTGCTGCTGGAAGTCACAGTTTAATCCTCCTGTCCTACAGAGGACTCTGACTGGATTGTTGCCCAGTGTTGCATTAGAGGCAGTTTCAGATCTGTGAAAAAAGAGTTCTTACAGCTTGTTCTTGATTTAGACTCTGTGGGACTTTCATTCCCTTAAGACCTGGCTTAAGAGTTGACATTCTGTCAGTTGGCTTCCCTTGCTTCACCACTTTCTGATATTTGGCAGAAAGCAGACTTACATCTGTTGCTAAGAAACTGTTTTGTTCACTCCATCATTCTGTATCTTCTCCTGTCTTTCTTTCATGTTTCTGTCAGAGCAACATTTCTCCTTGTTCCTCTCTTTAAAGCTTTCTGCTTTGATCCATTTACAAACAGCACTGGCAACCCAACCATGTCTGCATCAACATGAGGCATCTTGGACAGGTTTAAGATGCACTAGAGAAACAGACAGCGTTTTTTTTTTAATTGTCTCTCTCCATCTTATTGGGCCAAGTTCAAGAAAAAAATAACATCTTACCAAGAATCAGCGGTGTGACTGCCATAGGAAATATGAAAATTATTTGTTTCATCAGATGCAATCGCTTCTCATTTTAAAGTGGCTGTGAGGATATATTGAAAAAGCCAGTGTTTCTCAGGGATAAAAAACCTCGTCTCCCATGAGCACTTGCAACCACTGATATGAATACGTGACTCTCCACAAGGAGTGTGTTTGTTTTGAAGCAAATGAATGGTGACCAGATATTTTTAACACTACTTTTCTTTGATCAGGAAATCTTTTTCCCAGAGTGCAAAGCAGTGTGGTAGTTACACAGAGCTCTTGTTCGTCAATAAGCAAACTTTTTGAGAGCAAACGTAACCTAGCTCTCATTTTATTCATAGCCTCTCAATTTTGAACAGATATCTGTAGTAAAACTGTTGCATATGTGTTGGAATGAACATCATCACGAACAGCTTAACCCGTGTTTTAGCCTTTAGCTCCTGTTTTAACCTCTAGCTTGTGCTCCATCTCTCTCCTTTTTAGCTTTCTTTCTCCCTTCTATCCCTTTTCTGTCTGACAGTTCAGCTCCTGTGTCCAACGTTGCAACAAAATAAATCACAGAAAGTGTTTTCAGCAGAGAAAAGCACAGATTTCACTTCCCAACTGCTCAACTATGTCAGTGGCTTGGTGTTGTCATAGAGACTTCTATTTGCCGTAAATCAATCTAGTATTGGGTGACAATCGTGAAGCTGAGAAATAGCATCTAGAAATAACCTCCTTCTGCACTTATGATAATTATGACCAAGCATATATCTAAAAGTTAGACTTTTTCAAAATCACTTACAGTTTCCTTTAAAGAAAATTATTAATAACATTAACCAACATTTCATTTATAATTTCATGTTGCTGATTTTTCTTAAATACATTTATTTTGAAACAGGAGGATTAAACTTGGGTAAGGTCTGATCAGAAATGTGAGATATTTTAAACTTACGACAAGGGTTGAAAAACTCTAGAGAATTGTCAAAGTCAGAAACTTAATATAAATGTAACCAGGGTAAGCATATTGTAGCATAATTTTGGCTCAATAGAAAAACAGATTAAATGCAAATTCACCTGAAAATTCCTTGAGCACAAAACAGTTCTTTTCTTACTGCAGGACTGATGAGACCACACTCCCATCATGCACTGTGCTTGATGCTCACAGCAAACAATTTTTCTGCAAACTAAAAAGACATTTTCCACCCCTTTGTAACCCTTTATAATATAAATTTCACTTCACATTATGTTTAATGCACATACACCCAAACTGAGGTTCAAAACAGAAACGCTGCTATAACATTGATATCAAATAATACAAATTCCTCCTTCCTTTCAACTTAAGTTTGAATTATTCTACAAAAAAAATCCTCATTGGACTCGACATGAGTCACTTTCACCTGGAAAGACCAATAATGTCTAATTTTAAGAAATTAAAACAAAAGAATGACTTGAGGTCTCAACACAAGAAACTAATCATAATTTTTTGCATCAGTTTTAGATTTTTTTTCCCCCTCGTTTACTGAAATTTAGGTTTCATCTTAACCTTATTGTGTCAAAACATGACATTTTCAGAATCAGAATCAAGTTTATTGGTCAGGTTTGCTTGAAAATGCAAGGAATTCGTTTTGGTAAACTGTGCTCTCTTGTACAAGGTAATTGTAAGGCATAAAGGAGAGAAAAAAAGAAAAAATATTATCAATAATAATAGTAATTTACCTATAAAATATTATCAACAACTATAAACAAAAATAATAACAAAGAGACAAGACTAGTATGTACAGGCTGAAAGAATATGATAATAGTGCAGTGGTGAGTAGTGCAAAGAGGCTGAATTAACATGAGGTGGTTTTACAAAAAGTTTGCACAGTGTAGTTAAATATTAACAATAAATAACAAGAATGTACATTCTGCTTTTACTGTACACAGCTGTGTGATTTATGTGGCTCATATTAAGTCAAATGAGACCATTTTCATTGAAAATTTAGACATAAACAGCTGCTTAGGTTTCAGCTCCTGTTGTGTGTCCAGTCATTGTGTCATTATTATGCAGAGTTCAAACATTCTGACTTCACCAGGGTGCAACACCTCAGTCAGAGCTCCTCAACCATGTGGTTCAGATGTTAGATCCTAAAACCGAAAACAAGCTTTATTTCTTTTTGTATGATTTTTGAGAAACATCCCCTTCTCTATCTTGTATTTCATGAGACTTTGTGTTAAAATGTGTTTACAAAAACCTCCTGGATCAAAAGTCTGTTGGATGTCTCTGTGTAATCATGGAGCTGTGTGAGAATTCTTCTCTTACGGTAAATCATTTGGAGAACTTTCGCACAAACACTTGAGGGAAAACAAAGCTTACTCATTCAGGGTCAGCTCTGAATGTGAAGAGATTTCTCTGGCAAAGAAAGGAAGAGAGCACATTTGGGAATGAAATGTGACACAGTGTGGACTCACTCCCAACATGTTTGCTCTCCTTCCATTACTGTCTCCTCTAATTAGCTTCTCAGCAGAGAGGAGAGTCGACCGCGTGCTTCAATCAAAAACCGCCATGACCTCGCCTATCCTCAACATCCTCAACTTTCCCTCTGTGTTGTGTTTTCTGACTGTGCTCTGTAACAGTCCCTGCTTTATTCAGGAGAGATGCATCTCTGTAACTCAGAAAAGAGAGAAAGTCTGACCTGCAGCTCATGTTTAATTCTTAATGGTCATTAAAGAGAAGAAAGTGAAGAGTTACATTCAAGGCTCTGAAATCTAAAGAGTTAACAAGAAAGTGACAGAATCAATGTGAGCACTTCCTGAATTTTGATCTCCAGTCTAAAAATGAGAGACATTCAGATTGAAACAGATTGTTATGAATTTATTTTTAAATTCCAGGCATATTTTTTGAACCTGTCTTACCGTGTCTCATTCACGGAGCAATCAGGGAGAGTTTTAGCCTTCCAAATTGTAGTCTTCCAGTTGATAGCTTCTCAAATTGAGTTACCCTAAAAGTACTATGAGCTGCATGAATAAATGATCATTCCCCCTCGTTGGAACCACAACACTGAGTGGAAAATCTAACAAGGCACATCTAGGCTTTTAATGAAGTAGGTTTCTAATTTTACCCCCTCACTCAGGGCTCCGTGAGATTCTTCCTCTCACCGCCTGCTTGTCTTAGTATTTCCTCTGCTTTAAAAGTTAGAAACAGATTTGTACAAAGATTAAAAAGTTTTATTCTCTAATCTGAGGCGTTTTTTCACCCCTTGATGTCTGTAACTCTCCAGGGACAGATGTTTGAAAAAGGCAAAAACAAACAGACAAACAGGACGGTCTGTTACATTAGTGTTGGCAACTCCATCACTAAAATGTAAGAAGTTGGAAATATTCCAAACTAGAAAGATGGAAACAGTCCAACAGCCATATGTGCATTAAGTGCGATCAATCGTTTCACTGTCTTCAATATTACCAATTTAACCTAATGTTCAAAAACATAGCATGCAACATAGTTCTCTAACAGAGGAAAGGAAGCTGCATTGAAACAGAACTACGACCTCAAAGGAAGTAAAATTATAATGAAGAGGGTGTCAGGTCCACTGAGCTAAGAATAGAGCTGGGCAATGTAGCCTTAAAATAAAATTGCCATTTTTTCTTCTGTTCTTTCGTGTGTATGTTTGTTTTTTTTTTATACAAAATTTAATTCAGATTTTTTTCTATCTTTCTTCCCTATCTCTCGCCTGTAATTAAAGTGCCAGCTGTTCTTTTGTTTTTAAAAATACTATTTGTTGTTAGAAAGGAGACAGTCTTGTTTACATTCATATTAAAACCTGTACAATTTTCAAACACATTCAAGGAATTCAAGGTCACTAGGAATTTTCTCTAACTGAGTACAGTTGAGCTTTTGGAGCAAGACAACTTCAACAGAACACTTGTGGCTAATGGCCCTTTTCCACTGACACGCCTTGGCCCTGCTCTACTCGCCTCTACTCGGCTCTACCCGGTTTGTGTTGCGTTTCCATTAGCGCGGTACTACGCGGCAGACGCCAGTTTTTAGTACCTACTCTACCCTGGTTCTGAGCGAGTAAAGCCGATACTAAAAGGTGACGTCGACGGTCTGCCGGTCACTCATTGGTCAGAGAATGTCCTCACGGAAGCTTCTGACTCTGAACAAATCACTTACAAGAGGAAACCAAATAAGTCAGCGACGGGTTTTTAATGACATTTAAACCTGACGGCACAGAACCAGACTGAATGAAGACAAAATACAGCCCTAAAATGCTCCTTCATGATTCCTAAATAAGTTAAAAGTCCTTTTTTCAACCAAAGGAGAAAAGAAAAGTTGCTTTCAGGCTCATGGCTGATTTAGCAGAACTATGGCAAGCTGCAGGTTCCACACACTGTAGGGCATTGCTGCTACTACTTCAAGACACAAGATGACCTTTTTCAGTCAATAACATAAAAAGAAATAATGGATTATTTCATGTTGTGTATGATTATGTACTTATTATTTATTTATTTATTTACATCATGAGATATCCAGATCTAGTGACCAGTTTCATATTAATGTATTTTAAAATGTCGTTGACAAGAAAACCTGTAAAGCCTACGTTAGGAAGCTATAAGGGAACTATTGAAAAATCAAATTGCATCAATAAAAGGGGTTGATATCACTAAAGTCTTATCAATACCCTTGCCTGTGTTTCACCCACAAAATTTCAGGAAACTTTCCCGAATATACTGGAAAGTTTCCATCCCTTTCTAGCCCTACATTTAACACGAACCAAAAAACCGGGTACCGAAAAACCTAACCTAGCCCAAGCCTCTGGACAGAACAAGTTCTCATACAAGAATAGAGTACCACTGATGGGGGTACTGAAAAACGTACAACTGTCTCGAGTTAGGGGGTCTTATGTTGGAAAAGAGCATGGTGGATGGCAGCAGCTTCAATATTTTGATCCAGAGAATGAAGCTAAAATTGTGTTAGCTGTGTGTGATCAAGCTCAGGTGGAACCAGAACAGGCAGGAGAATGTCGGCCTGCAGGCTGCAGGTGCTCGCCCTGCCTTCATCAGTCACACTCAACATCCCACAGAGTCTGTTTGTCTGCATGCTCTGTGGCTCAGTGTTTGATTGGCTGAGACTCTGACTGGTTTGGATTTTCTCCACACATGCACCAAGGAGATTTTTTCACCCATGACCCTGCTCTTCTTTCCTCAGATCACTACATCCTGACTCCATCACGATTTGGCCCTTGTCAAAGTCTTCCAAATTTTTATCCCTGCCCATTTTTTGTGCCTGGAGCGAATCGTCTTTTAGGACAAAGATGTTCACAAGCTGCTTGACTCATCCCACCTGCCAAAAGGTGCAGTTTTAAAAAGAAAATCGATGTGACTCACTCCACCTGTCAGTGATCTTGATGCTGTTACTGCTGGGTGTGTTTCAACAGTGAACTCACACTTCTCTGTTTTGATATTTGAGCTCAAGTGTTTCTCAATCTGGAGCAGATCACTTCTAGTATATCAGTCTGTCTCATCAGGTTTTTATTTTACCAGCCTAATTTAGAAACTTGGGACTAATCATCTGTATCTGTAAAAAGTCTGTCAAGGATTTCAGTCCAATTAGGGATTTCTTTGTGTAAATTTCCCTCATTTGTTTATAAAGTAACTGTCTCCCCCATTTCTCCCTTTTCTACACATCCATCACTCTGGTGCACTTCTTTTCTTAAGTCTCAGATTTTCCGTCCTGGCGTTTCAAACACTAAATGGGTTATTTAATAAACTAAAAACACACCCCACTATAGAGCAGCTGTCAGAGTATTTTTTGTTGTTCACTAGCAGACTCTGAGGAGGCACTGTCAAACACTACAACATGTTTTGTTTCTTCCTCTCGTGTGGGTGGGACTCATTTCAGTGGCTGTTGTAAAAAAGTGGGAAATTCCACGTTTAAAGACAGTTAATGACACATTACAACTTCTCCACTTTCTGTCTTTGACACATTAAATGATAAAGAAGTATTCATACTTTTAACTTGATAATACACTTCAATGATATTTATTTCATATATTTAATCCTGTGTATTCAACAAAGGGTAATTTTACCCAAAGGAAAAGATTTGTTGTTCAGCAGCAGAATTTGTCTCAATTCAAGCCTCTCAGAGTAAAAAAAAACAGAATTCTGTGTGAATTCCCATCAGTTTCTTGATATGTGCACTGTATTGGTTACTATGACCATAAGACATCTCAACAAGTCTAACTGTGGCTGTGTTCAGGGTCATTGTCCTGTTGAAAGATGAACCTTCACCCCAGTCTGAGGTCTAGAGTGCCCTGGAGCAGGTTTCATCCAGGATGTTTCTGTATATTGCTGCTAGAGCCCCACCGATATGGGATTTTTGGGTCTGATGCTGATACCGATGCTGGGGGCAAAAAAAAAAAAAGCTGATATCTGATACATCAGCCGATATCCCATATATCAGCTGATACATGAAATAGGAACATTGATATACTCAGGATACATCCAAGACAAAGGAGCAGAACACAAAAAATTAAAACAAGGAACTTTAGCTAATGGGATGTGTTTTTAAACTAATACATCATGTGTTTTTAAAAGGCCCCTTCCCAAAAACATCTAAGCATTATTAATTAGTCATATTTACTAGCGATTGAAAAGTTCCATCTTCCACTTAATGCAAAGGGACTAACTTACATTTTGTGTAACAATGTAGCTGCTTTCAGGACATGCAATGAATAAAATCAAAACAAAATACTATGAACGTTTTCAAGTATTTTAATGAAGACATTCACTTGTGAATTTATTAGCTCAGGTTAATCCTGGACGGTATCATGAAGTAGAGTGAGACTCTGTATAGTGGTCTTTAATTAATGGTGGGCATGGGAGTCAGCAGTTGCATATATAGTTGTTCAACAAATGATGTTAAAACACCATATTATGGTCTTATATGAGATGGGGAGAAAAGTTTATACATTGGCTACATCATGGCCAGTGTTGATTAATCAGTGACACTATAATCAGCCAGATTAATCTGTCAGGCTCTAATTGCTGCGTTCATCTTTTCCTCAATCCTGACTCATTGTCCAGTTCCTGCTGCTGAAAAGCATCCTCACAGCTTGATGCTGCGCCACCATGCTTCACTGTAGTGATGGGATTGTCCAGGTGATGAGCGGGGCCTTGTTTCCTCTGGTAAATGACACCAAAGAGTTCAATCTTCGTCTCATCAAAGCAGAGAATTTTCTTTCTCATAGTCTGAGAGTCCTTCAGGTGTCTTTTGATAAACTCCATATTAGCTGCCATGCCTTTGACTGAGTAGTGGCTTCAGTCTGGACTAGGGATGGGTATCAAGAACCGGTTACTTTTAGGAATCAATAAAAAATGTTTAAATCCATCGATATCGGTAGCCTTTTTGCAGAACAATTCCCCTGATCCATTCTTTACATTACACCGCAGCAGATGGACCTAACGTCCCCTGATCTGTCCCAGTTACCTTTGCTTAGCAGCTAGAGAACAGTTTCCCAAGAAAACTCTGATTCGGGATTTTCTGCTTAAAGTTTTCCCTAAAAGACTGAGCACACAAAGAAATGTACATTACTGTCTCACAAAATATTCATATGCAATACATTTAACATGTTATACATCTACTATTGCACCAAAAATGTAAGTAAACTTGCAAACATCGGGCTAGCTTGGTGCTAGCAAGACATGGGAAATTCCATTGACATGCTAGTGGTTAGCATACATCTATATAGCTTCAGTTTCAAAACAGAATTTCAACTTTTATCACAAAAACATGTCACAGGCTTTCTTTTCGAACAACACTGAGAACTCTAAATGTCCAAATACTAACAGGATGATGTCATCCAACCGTGGGACCAAAGACATTTTTATTTGTTCATGTCTTGAGATGTCCAGATCCAGTGACCAATGTAATATTCATCGACGTATACACACTATAAAATGTTATTGACAAAGAAAACCTGTAAAGCCTTCTTTGGGAATCGATAGGGGAATTGATAGAAGCATCAATATCGATAAAATCTTATCAATACCCATCTTTAGTCTGGACACTCTACCACACAGGCCTGATTGGTGGATTGCTGCAGAGATGGTTGTCTTTCTGGAAGGTTCTCCTCTCTCCAGTGGAGTGACCATGGGGTTCTTGGTCACCTTCATGACTAAGGCCCTTCTCCTCAGATCACTCAGTTTAGCCGACATCCAGCTCTAGAAGAGTCCTGGTGGTTTTTACCGATGACTGTATATAGAATGGACAGCGTGCTTCCGCCTGTCACCGTTCTACGTTTTTGAAGCCAAAAACCCCGTTTCTCTAGCTGCCATTGTGCAGCCAGAGTCTGCGCAGTAGAGAATTTCCGGTGGAGCCAAGAAAAAAAGAGAAATAATTTTTATTTCTTCTTCTTCAGAAGGTTTAGTCTCCTTTTGGCTCTTTCCCGAAGTTTCTTATATCCCTGATAAAAACTACTCACGAACGGCAGCTGTCTACAATCATAAAACAAAACTTATATCGCGGTTTTTAACGTCCAATAACTAATGAGAAACTAACTTCTCAGAAAAAAAAACACCTGAACACCATGCAGCCAGATGACATCGTCAGACTACCTTAGCGTAAGGATGAGAGAAACGTTTCTACGAGGTATCGTAATTTTTTTAAGTTTTCCCGGCTCATATCTGGAATACATGGGGAGGCGGGGCTTATGACCTATACTGCAGCCAGACACCAGGGGGCGGGGCTTATGACCTATACTGCAGCCAGACACCAGGGGGCGGGGCATCTGCTGGAGGCTTCAGTTTGAGCCGAACGTGGTTACGTCCACTTATTATACAGTCTTTGGTTTTTACCTTCTCCCATTCACAGATGATGGAGGTCACTGAGCTCATGAACCTTCAAAGCTGCAGAAATGTTTCCAGATTCTTCCACAGATTTGTGCCTGGAGACAATCCTGTCTCTAAAGTCTACAGGCAATTCCTTTGACTTCATGTTTGGTTTGTGCTCTGACATGCACTGTCAACTAATGGACCTTTTAAAGATAGTAGCGTGTCTTTCCAAATCATGTCCAATTGTCTGAAATTATCACAGGTGAACACAAGGCAGAACTTGACTTTGAAATGACCCTGTGCTAAAGTTCCTCAAAGAAGCTTTCATGAGTGCAGCTCCAATCGCCTCCTTTCCTTAAGCCTGTTTATTTAAAGTTGGTTTGATTCATTTTTTTTTGTTTGACAAAATTTCACATTTTCTAAAATCTCTGTAAAGCATGAATCACTGTCTTTCACTTTCCATCCACTGTTTTTTTAATTAATAACTATGTGTCATCTAACATTTCCCATCATGACTTCATCAGACTCATTTACTGCTCAACACATCTGCTGTTATCAGGTCTCCTCCCTTTTCATTTCCTGCTCCTCTTGAGGTAATGTGCGTTCACTGAGGGGCTCCATTAGTCCTCCCTCCTGCATCGTGTACCTCTGGAGTGTATTTATCTCAGAGTGAAATTTAGAGTGGGGAAACTTGTCATCTTGAGGTAGCATGTTATTACAAAATCAGCAGAGCTTAGTTGATGAAGTGGGCAAATGGGTTTAAACATTTCCAATCAGGTTGTTGGACAACCAAGTGTGAAATTCAGAAAGTGCCACAGCTCCAAGTCCAATGGAGTCATAAAGTCAAACTTTTGTTACGTAAGAATAATCACAAGACTCACATTAATAGTCACAGACACCACTCACAAAAAGTTTAGAATGTTCAACTTATTGGTGAAATTTGTAGAAATGCAAAAAATATTCATGCTACAGTGATTTCATATTATGAAAGTGAGACATTTAATGAGAATAGAACATTAATTTCTTCATCTTAAACAGTTAACAGAAACAAAAGCTAACAACAGTGGAGGAAGTACAACAACAATAACTGATGGTGCGACCTTGAGTATCAGTTACAGCTTGATAAAAACGTCTCATGCTGTTCACAAGCTGACTTGTCATCTGCTGAGGTGTTCCTCTCTTCTTGAAGAGTTGCTCTAAGCTCATTGAGGCTCTGGGGTGCAGGGTGACAACCCTCCACTCAGCTGATCCCAGAGGTTTTGTTTTATTTTATTTATTGCGCACATAAAAAGTAACAACAAAAAAACTGAGCAATGCAACAAACAGTTGCTACAAAGATGTGCAGGAGGGGCCAAAGAAACCCTCTAAGGCTTGTTGAGTGGCCCTCTTTAAGTGAGCAAAAATACAGTATGTTAACACACATATACACATACATTCATTCATATACATGTACATATATAAACAAATATATCGATATAAACATACACAGTCAGTACATACCGTTCAAACAGATACATTACAGTCTAAAGAAAGAATAAAGGGAAAAAAGGAAAGATGTGGGGAAACTAGAATGGATTAAGAGAAGGATTAAGATTTTTTTTTTTTAATGACTCTAAATTAGTGCTGGTCCTGATGTGAAATGGGAAATTATTCCAATGAGTGCCTCTAAATGTTGTTGAGAATTGAGAAAATTTTCTCCTAAATTAAGCTGTATGGAGATCATTGACCGACCTGGTACTGTAGTGATGGATTTGGAATTTTAACTGAAATAAATTTTGGAAATGGACAGGAAGTAAGTTGTTGACAGGTTTTCTCTTGATACAGGTCTGGAGAAAGTGCAAGACACTATTCGAGGTCCTCCACTTCACTGATGATGGGACTTGGATGAGTCCATGAAGATGAAATCAGGCTCAAACAGAGACACAATGATTGGATTGATGTACAGTACAGGCCAAAAGTTTGGACACACCTTCTCATTCAATTTGCGTTTTCTTTATTGTTATGACTATTGACTGGACTGACTGAACTTCATTTCTTAAAGTAATAAGGGCTACTCATTTTTCTTAAGTTAGCTGATTGGTTCTTACCATAATGTGAATTTTAATAGTTGTCCAATTGGGCTGTTGGCTGTGTATTAACCTGACTTCTGCACAACACAACTGATGGTCCCAACCATTGACTGTATATAGAATGGACAGCGTGCTTCCGCCTGTCAACGTTCTACGATTTTGAAGCCAAAAAACCTCGTTTCTCTAGCCGCCATTGTGCAGCCAGAGTCTGCGCAGTAGAGAATTTCCGGTGGAGCCAAGTAAAAAAGAGAAATAAAAATATTTATTTCTTCTTCTTCAAAAGGTTTAGTCTCCTTTTGGCTCTTTCCCAGAGTTTCTTATATCCCCGATAAAAACTATTCAGAACGGCAGCTGTCAGCTATCGTAAAACAAAACTTATATTGCGGTTTTTAATGTCAAATAACTAATGAGAAACTAACTTCTCAGAAAAAAAAACACCTGAACACCAAGCAGCCACATGACATCGTCATACGACCTTAACGTAATTGAGAGAAACGTTTCTACGAGGTATCGTAATTTTTTAAAGTTTTCCCGGCTCATACCTGGAATACATGGGGAGGCGGGGCTTATGACCTATACTGCAGCCAGACACCAGGGGGCGGGGCTTATGACCTATACTGCAGCCAGACACCAGGGGGCGGGGCTTATGACCTATACTGCAGCCAGACACCAGGGGGCGGGGCATCTGCTGGAGGCTTCAGTTTGAGCCGAACGTCGTTACGTCCACTCATTATACAGTCTATGGTCCCAACCCCATTGATAAAGGCAGAAATTCCACTAATTAACCCTGATAAGGCACAGCTGTGAAGAGAAAACTATTTCAGGTGACGACCTCTTGAAAAATGCCAAGAGTGTGCAAGAGCACATAACTCCACATTTGTTTGTTCACAGTTTTGATGCCTTTAGTGAGAATCTAGGATTTAAATAGTCATGAAAATAAAGAAAACGCATTGAATGATAAAGTGTGTCCAAACTTTTGGCCTGTACTGTAATCTAGGTGATATGGGCTTGTCACAGAAGTATTCACAAAGTGTAAAGTAGGCTGCCACGATTAGTCAACGTAATCGATTACGTCGACTAAAATTCATCGACATAGTATTTTAATAGCCGAATGGTCGTTTTATTGTTTTTATTGCTGTTGTCATACGATGAAATCAAATATCAGGCAGTAAGTGCTCGTCTGTAGCTTCAGTTTACTGCATGAGCTGCTGTCGTATTGAACACTTTTATGGAAAAAGATCACTAAATTCATACATGAGGAATATTTATCAGGAAATATCTCTGCGCTCTGACTGCTCTGTGCGCTGATGGAGGCTCTGCATCTCCAGCTTGAACACCTTTACAGCTGCTGGTGTTTAGCGCCTGATATCCTGATTTAGAGAAATAAAAGTTCACTCTTGTCTTTTCTTCTCTGTCTGTAAGCAGTTTCTCAGGATTTGAGTCACAAACTGGAGTCTAAATTTCTGTAACTCTCTAATAGTGAGGACTATCCTACCCTTTCTGAGCGCAGGTGCTCCGGTGCAAGTTCTACAATTCTACAATTCTTTTTAGCAGATGCTTCTGTCCAAAGTAACACAAGTAAGACATGATAGGAAAACCTTAGTGAGTGATACAAAGTGCGATTGGCCACCAGTGTATTAAGGTGCCAGGATTTTTTTTTTCGCGTAGCTAATAATTCGACAATAGGTGTAGGATTTATCATTATGCAATAAAAATCAGTGCTGAAAATTCACCAAAAGCGAAGTCTGAGAACGTCTGATTCAATCTATCTCAAGTTGAATCTTGGGCGACAACATTTTGCTGAAGTTGTGCCTATTTCTTTTCGGAATGAAAACACTGGCAAGGCACAATTATACTTTATTCTAACTTCAAAAACACAGCTTTGATTGTGTGAAAAGTGTCATGGGAACACAGCTTGTGTCTCTCCCAGTCTCTCTCTGTCTCTGTTCAACCTGCTGATGACTTTCTGTGACTCTCTTTAACATCAGGATACTCATGTTGACATCATTAGTGAGGTAGAAACAGGAGTCTAAGTCTCAGCACTGATCCTTTAAAAAAAAAAAAGCAGAGGAGAGGCCGGTGATTGAATTAAGACTTCTCGTTAACCAAAGGATGGATGTACAGTGGGGAAGCAGAGCATCAAGTCGTGACTTCTTTTTGTGGGGGATCAAAGAAGTGCGAGAGTCTGAGACGGATTATATATAAATGAAACACAAAGAGACAAAGTGAAGCAGACCCAGAGGCTCAGACTGTTCCCTCCCTGCTCTCTCACCGTGGGTCACTCTGAGTCCATCCTCCCTGCTCCTGACTAACCTGCAGTTTTCACCTTACTGTGGATTCATTCTTGACTGCAGCGAAGAAGAGAGATGATGATGATTATAATGACGATAATGATGCTCTACTTTTCTTACATTTATGAGACTTCTCTTTTTACCAGTCCTCCTCATGAAAGCGCTATGTTGTTGTTTTTTGTGTCAGCCTTGGGCAGCTGTCTGCAGTGGTTGGAGTGGGCTCACGCTGTGTGTTGTGAGCGGGGAGGGGGAGGGGTTATTATGACTCATGTTATCATAAAACGGCACAGTCATAGATCTGTAGGCTGACTGAATAGATTTTTTTGAATCCGCTCATGATGAAGCAAACTCCTTCTTTACTACAAATAATCAAACCCCTGTTACTGAATATCTTTCATTCTTTTTCCTCTGCAGTGACCCAGTTTCCCCCTCAGGTATTTAAAAAGTTAGAATCCCTGAATTCCTTATCAATGATTCAGCTGTGTTAGATTTTACAAGAAGCTTTTGAATTAAGAGAATGCATACAAAGATTGGACTTTAGGTCTTGATAAAACACAGTGGATCTTAACTCAAGCTGTAAAAACTTCAGCAAACTTCCAACACCTTTGACTTTCTGACTCTCTGCTCACCCTTCAGGCTGATTTTAAAGATGAAACTCGAAATGTACTTTCATCTAAAAGCAAAACCTTGGACCATTTTTTGTCAAGATGTTCTTGATTTTGTCTGTCGTTCAGGAGAAGCTTGATATTTGATTTGCCGCCTTTGAAGACATCTGTGCCGTGTAACTCTTGATTCTCTGACTCCAGCTTCAGTGCATCTCAAGAAGCTCTCCTGAGTTAACGAATCAACTTTTCTTTTTCCTTCAACGTTGCAGTCAACCACCTTCTTTCTGCACCTTTTCCAACCACACACACACTTCTCCTGGTCAACTTGTCATCAGTATTCTAGGGTACAGCTAACCCTTCTGGTATTGATGATTGTAATAAGGTTGACTGTCAAGTCTGCAGTGTTCCTCTTGATTGTCTTTGCATGTGCTGAACAGGACTAAGAGATTCATAGTTTAACTTAGATCCCACCTATTCTGGCCCATATGCCATACTATGTTTTAAAGCTTATAACTGAGGAACCACACAATCAGAATTCATCAGCGACACCTCATTTAAAAGATAAAACCTGTTGTTTCAGATTGATTTTAATATGTGACTAAAGTCCAGATCAGGATAAATGCTGCTGAAACACTTTTTTTCTCTTTTTGTTTTGAAGAACTAGTTCTTGAAAAGCAGTTATTCAAGATGCTCTACACCAGGCATAAGAATTTAAAAAATATATATATCACCAATGCACTTTTTCATCTGCATCCAGGTAAAAATTTAAGCTCCTCAGTAAAACCTTGTAGGAGTAAGAGGGTTTTTAGTCTCATGTGACCAAACACCAGGCAGAGTTGTACTCACTGTCCACACTCTTGTCTGAAGACTCCATGCAAACAAAACCAGCTTCGTCAGTGCTCAGTGTGGTCCTTTTAGTCAACTTTACTGTCTTTATGGAAAGGCTCACCACAAATCATGAAATAGTAGTTCCCAGTCACAGATTGTTCCTCTTCTGTAACGCACATGAATGTGAATGAAGACGCACAACAATAGATTGGTCTCATCAATGATCTAAATGCCTGCAGCCGGCTTCCTGTGAAGGATAAGGTGATTGGCTACTGTAAGTGTGAGTGACAGTTATGCTGACAAATAAAAGACACTCTAATAGAGCTTTCTAGCAAGACATGGCCGGTCAAGCAAGGAGCTCTTGTTGCCTATCACAAGCTGTCCTGGGATAAAAACTCGACAGGTGTCAGGATGTCACATAATGACCTCAAACAAGTAGGACGTCCCAGTTATGCTGCGGTGGTATGACAATGTAATTTGGCTGCATGGTGTTCAAGTCTTTTTTTTTTATTGAGAAGTTAGTTTCTCATTAGTTATTGGACGTTAAAAACCGCAATATAAGTTTTGTTTTACAATAGTTGACAGCTGCTGTTCGTGAGTAGTTGTTATCGGGGATATAAGAAACTTCGGGTAAGAAAGCCAAAAGGAGACTAAATAGAAATAAATATTTTTATTCTCTACTGCGCAGACTCTGGCTGCACAATGGCGGCTAGAGAAACGGGGTTTTTTGGCTTCAAAATCGTAGAACGGTGACAGGCAGAGCCATGCTGTCCATTCTATATACAGTCTATGGTCACAACACAAATACAAACACCACAAAAACAAAGATAATTTAAACCTTGTTCTCAGATCAGTTCACTCTGTTACACTCTGTGCGCCCAAGCCCAGAACAGTTCTAGCAACCAAGCAGAAATAAGAAGAACAATAGTTATTTAAGACAACACAGCTAAAAGAAAACCTTTAAGCCAATATTCCCAGTTTCTCTAAGGTAACATTAACTAGTGTACTCCTACTATACTAATGAGACCTCCAATAGAACAAAAAAAGAAGGATAACTCAGAGTATTTTAACATTCTTTTGTCTCAGCTGATAGTTTCCCAGTAAAGTAACCCTAATAGGGATGCAGTGAGAGATTTGTCTGTTATTTGTATTATTCGATTCCTATTCATTTGACCCCCTTCATACCTCAGGAATATGAAGAAATGCTTACTAAATGAAAGTCGTTGCTGAGAGCACAGTTCACATTGACCATATAATGCACAGCAGCATGTTCTGTTCATGCCTTTGCAGCAGCTACTTCATCAGTTTGTGCTTCTTCAAGTAGACTATTCTTAGACAGCATGGTTTTTTTTGCTCGAAACACAGAACATGGGAATTTTTTCTCTTAATGGTACATGTCCGCTTTTTTCTCAAGAGATGTTCTTAATGCAGCAGAAATGCACCCAGGCCACTCATTTAATAAAAGGAACAGCCGCAGCACAGGATGTATTCTGCCTCAGGCGCTGGAGCTGCTTTAGCGGCTCGACTGGATGAAGTGTTTCTGCTGATTTAGCATCATGTGTTTATGGCGGGTTTCAATTATCAAAGCTCTGTGTCAATGCTTCTACATCAGGAATTTCCTCCTGCATCCAAAGCAGGCAAGAGATTTCTCCTGGTCCCAGGGGTGCTGGAGTGTTTCTTTGTCCAAACACACACTAGGTACACCAAGAGCAGAACGAGCATCTGCGTTTCATTTTATTGGAAATTTTTCACTTAGCTTTGGGTCTTGTTCACGAGTGAAGGGAGAACGGAGCAAGAGATTGACAGACAGATTGGGGAAACGTTGGCAGTGATGCAGATGTTACACCAGTACGTTGTGGTGAAGAGGGAGCTGACCCACAAGTTAAGGCTCTCAGTTTACTGGTCAGTCTATGTTCCAACCTTCACCTATGCCCACGAGCTGTGGGTTGTGACAGTGAAAGGACAAGATCACAGATACAAGTGCTGAACACAAACACTGAAATGAGCTTTCCACACAGGGTTTCTGGGCTCAGCCTCACCCTCAATTTAAATGTATAAGCTACTAACGTTGGGTTGAGAACTGTCCAACGTATTATTAAAAAGTGGAAGGATGGTGGGAAATTATCATCTTGGGTCCATCAGGGTAAGAAGAGAGGCAGGTGAAGTGATGCACCCATCATGTCGAGTGCCTACTGTACAAGCCTGTGGGGGCAGTGCTATGATCTGGGGTTGCTGTACTTGCATACTCTAGGTTCTGCAACATTGTGTTCCCAAAGAATGATGTCAGCTGACTGCCTGAATATACTGAATGACCAGAAACCTACATATAGACCAGGGGTCTAAGAAACTTAAAAACAGCTTTTTTTACTTTTTATTTAATTTTTTGCCCATTTTCAGTCAAGACTTTGAATTAAAAAAGTCAAAATTTCCGCTTGTTATCTCAAAATTTTAACTTTCTATCAAGAAATCTTGACCTTCTTCTCATAGTTTCGACTTTTATCTAAAAATTATTACTTTTTTATCACTAATTTGTAATGACACTGATTTGTAGTTTTGAACATTTAGGACGTTTTTTATACACTTTTTGTCTCTTCCACGACATTATTCCCTTCTCCTACAGCGTTCCTTACAATAACAAACCAATGCCCTATTATGCAAATGAGGTGATGACGTCATCTACGACTTCTAGCCACTTTTGGAACAGCCAATAGCTACTTTCCTAACTGAGGAGTTGGCAACACTGCCCCTGGGCCTTAATTTGCCCAGGTCTGATCTAGAGGAGCCAGATGAGGTAGTTCAGTCTTCTGGTGAGGATGCCTCCCTTACACCCCTCTTACAGGCATGTCCATCTGGGAGGTGACCCCAGGTTAGACCCAGGACAGGTTGGAGGGATTTTATCTCTCAGCCAGCCTTGGAATGCTCCATTTTACCCCCAGAGGAGCTGGTGGAAGTGGCCGAGGACAGGGGTCATTGGTGCTTGCTGATGGTGTTGCTGCCCCCCAGGACCTGGTGGAAAATGGATGGATAAATGTGTGGTTGTTCTACCTCCTGAATATTTTGAGATTATATGTTGAATGCTGTCAAATGTCAGGGTTATATGAAAAGCTGCATTACACTTTAATGAAAACTGCCAGTCGTGTTCACATTGGCTTCACTTCCCTCAGGACATCGATTTTCAGACCAAGTAGTCCTTCAGCTCTCTAAGTGATTCAGAGGTTTTGAAGTGTGTCAGTGTAGTGCTATGGGATTGTAAGCAGTGAGTAATAATAAGCTGAGAACATGGTGTGTGAATTTTATACTCTGTCTATTCTTGTTAGCGCTCCCTCCAGCTGCTCTGTCTTCAGGTTTTATTGGTCGTCTTTGGCATTATTACAGTTTGTCTTGGGAAGGATGTATTCCAGCAGCGAGTCTGGCCTGTTGTTCTTGGCACTGGAGATTCGTTAGAGTAAAAAACTGCGTGTAACATTGGGCGGTCTGACAGGAGCATCAGGAATATCACAGTGGTCACAGGAGAAGCTGTTTCTCTGTCTTGTTTTACACGTCGGCTCCTGCTCACAAGGGAATGGGATGACATTTCTGTGACGAGCGCTTTGAAGTTCATGCATCTTTGAGGTGAATCCTAAAGCTGGACCTTTTTGATCTTTGTGGTCAGGTGGATGAAAGAAAAGTAGTATCTCTTATGGATAGAAACATGTTGCTTTCCAGTGTGCTCACTAAGGCTGAATGATTTTAGAAAAAGATCTAATTGCGATTTCTCTGGCAGATATTGCGATTTCAATTCAATTCACAATTTTCTTCAAGCTTCAGTGAAGTTTTCACAATGTACAGAAGCATTTACAAACTTGACAGGAAATTACATTAAACCATCAAAAGCTTTTACTCTGATGTAAGGATGAAACTGAAGGTAAGAATTTTCTAACTTTTCAATAAAAGGTCCATGTTTGAAGATGAAAAGTGGAAATTTTGCAAAATAAAGACAAATTCTGAGACAAAAAGTCAATATTTTGAGATTTTTAAAAAATGAAGTCAATCCAACATTATGTGAAAAAAGTCCAAACTTTTACATCAAGGGTCAAAATTTTAAGACAAAGGCAAATTCCTCAGATTAAAAGACAAATTTTTGAGATTAAGCATCAAATTTTGAAATAAAAGCAACATTTGAGAAAAAAAGAGGAAATTTTGATATAAAAAGTCAAAATTCTAAGATTTAAGTAGAAACTATAAGAAATAAAGACAACATTAATAGATAAAAGGCCAAATTTTTAAAAAAATAAGATTTTGAGTTTAATAGTCAAATTTTGGCTTTTCTTAAAACCCTTAGTCAAACACCTCCGCTGAGTGTGAACTTTAAATACAACTCTAGCTTTTTTAAACTTTTTAATCGTATTTTAAGTTATAACAAGCGAGGAACAAAAAAAGCCATCTTTGACTCTTTACTTTTAAAAACAATTGAGTGCAAAATAACTGTTTTATGCTAAAAAGAAATAATAATTAAAAAAAAAATAGATAAGTGATAAGAAGAAAAACAAAATTCAACAATCCCAAGGAAAAAAGGATCTTTATGAACAGTTTTACACTTAAAGGATGTTTGTGTAGAACAAGTGACAACACATCCTGGGTCAGTCAGGAGCAAAAAAATTGCTGCTTTGGCGATCACATGGTCGTGATGTCTGAAATCGCGATTTCGATCAGAAAACGATAAATCTTTCAGTCCTAGTGCTCACCATCCTCATGACCATACCATCATATCAAATGTCATATCATACAGAAGTTTTCAGGGTCATTTTGTTTTCTTGGCAGCTGAAGGTTTTAAGACGGGTTTCTGGCACTTTACTTATTTGTTGTGTTGTTACTTTAGCTGCTTTTCTGACTGCAAGCTTTGACCTGGGGTGAAATGTTTTATAATTTGAAATCTCTTGTGATTTGATTCAGGAGAACTGCGTGTTTTTGTATGTCTTTCTGTTTAAGTCCTATAACTGATGTGAATAGTTTTGAATTGGCAAATTGAAGCATCAACCTTTTCACTTTTTAAAGAGTTCTCCTCTGAAAAAGTTTTCCTCCATTCCCAAAATCATCCAAGGTGACGTCAGTGAGCTGGATACAGAGTGCTCATGTCTGCCAACCCCACCAGTCTGTGATGCTGTTTGCAAAAGAACCACAGGGAACAGAGAGGCAGGAGATCTGAGAGAGGAGCTGGATGGAGCTCTGTCTTCTTTTTTGTTTTGCAGACAGTTTGTAGTTGACTCTGGAGATTGTTCTCTCTGGTTGTGTTTATAGGGAGAATTTGGGACAAACGAGGTAAATCCACAGGACTTCAGGTGGGCTAAAAAAAAACAAACAAACAAAGAGAGATAGTGTTGAAAAGGATTTTACCGATGCAGTTTTCAATAATTAATACTTCGTGTCCCTCGCTGAAAAATCCACAAAACTTAAGTTACCAGACTTTTCTGTTCCCACCCTTTAGCAGATCAACTCTGTCACATGTTTTCATGTCATGATGAACTAAAGGTGTTCAGCAGTCAGAACTGCAGGTTAACCATTTCAGCAACTGGACTCTTCTACTACAGAGCCATGCTGTTGTAATGTGAGAAATGTGTTTTTGGCATTTTCTTTGTTTTAAAATCAGTTGTTTTTGAACGATTTCCAGTTAAAAACTAGCTTCAGATTAATTTTTTCAACATTTTTGTTACGTTAGAAAAATGTTTGGTTTTTCTATTTACTTATACTCAATAACCCAATTTTTGAGGAGATGGGGTAGTGTAATGCAGCTCGTTCAAAGCAATCTTTTATCAGTAAAAGATAGAGCCTGAACGATTCATCGCTTGGGCCAATTATAGCATGTCACTGATTTATTGGCATAGGTCATCATGTAGCCGATGTATAAACTTTTTTTTTTCTGTGTGGAGATGGTGTTGTTCCTGCTCCTGTGTGTCTGTGCCAGGCTGCATGCTCCACTTTTTCAATGATAAATGCTACTGTTAATTCACATGTCCACCATTACCTAATACAGAGTCTCCAAACTAAGGCCCAAGGGCCAATTGTGGCCTGCCGTCTAGTTTCATGCGGCTCCCAGCTGTCAACTTACTATGTATTATTTTTGTCACTCAAATTAATCACGCTGTAATTGTATACATTTACAGTTTCTGCAAGGTAACTCAAAAAAACCCCTTAATATATCTGGTAACATCTCACAAATATTTGTACTGTGCGTAGGCTACTTCAGAAAGCTAAAGCTCAACAACTCTTACAGCTGACATGTTTAATTGCAATTGGTATAATGCAAAAATGTGCTTTGTGATTTGTTGAAAATTAAAAAAAGAAAGAAAGAAACACATGAGAGGACACAAGACTGAATTAAAGTAATGCAATGGTGAAGAAAAGACAAAAGCTGATGCATAAATGGTTTGGAATGCAGGATAAGAGATTTTTGGGGTTAAAAAATGTTTTTGTGATTGTCTCATAAACAAACGTGATAAAGTCCATTCCCTGATCCTGCCATGAAAAGTTATGACATATTTTTCCCAGGTTTGGTTTTATCTCATAAGTCTGCAATAATAGCACAAGAATGTTTGGCGAAACTAAGAGACTGTTTTTAATTTTTTGCACATTTGCCACTTTTGCTGTTGATAGACGTCAGTAAACGCTGTTGGCCCCTGGTCATTTTTACAGCACAATACGGCCCTTTTGGAAAAAAAGTTTGGACACCCCTGACCTAATATAAGACTATAATGTGGCAATCTAATGTTGTGTAAGATGCTTTTTTGCAAAATAAACAGAGATAAATGCTCCTGTCAATACACACGTCCACCCTTTTTGAATAAAAGACTTTGATACAGCATTTTAACATCGCTGTGTCATAACCAAAATCATATTTTGGGTATTATAACAATTTATGTTAATGTACAGTATATATCCTGGGTATATCAATGTTCTCATTTTATGTATCAGTGGATAAATGGGATACCGGCCGATATATTGGATAGCAGCTTTCTTTTGCCCCTAGTATGGGTGTCGGCATCAGCCCCAAAAATCCCATAACTGCCGAGGTCAAGTAAGAGATCAACATGTGAGTTTGTAGTGATAGGAGAAACACAACTACTGTAACATGACATCAGTTTTATGAGCTGGAAAGTCTTAAAAGACTCTCTCCTCATCCTCACGAACATTCCTGTAAGGTTGACTAACATTGGCTGGTTTTGGTGACAGTTTTGTAAACACTGAGCCTTGAATTCTTTGGACTCTAAACGTGTGTTTGTGCATTAGTTTACACACCCAGGGGCACCTTGCATGTCCACACCCTCAGGAGGTGTCTGTCATCTGTCATCACCCACCACAGCTCTGGTATCTCAAATTAAATATCACAGTCAAGCCTGAACTCTGAGAAAGTTATTCTGCCTCGACTTTTCTCAAAGACAAAATTAATCTGATAATACAGCGACAGTAAATTATCATACTCGACATTTATCACCTCGTCAAACTGCGATGCATCCGCCCCCTCAGCGCTCAGACAGCATGAGTTCGGCTGATTTTGTTGTGGCCTGTCTATACGTGGAGCTCAGAGAAACAGAATAAATAAGCTCCTCACATGGAGTTCACAGTGTTTAGTTTAAGAACTCATTTGAAAGGAGTCGTTTGCTATGATTGAGACAAACACTCTGCAGGCGCCCGCTGTGTGCTCATGGTGTTTACAGCTCCTTCTCTTTGTCAGAACATCTTAGCCCTGGTAAAGGCATGGTTACATAACTCAGTATGAAGTATTCATTTTTATTTTACGTAACATCTGTAAGTAATGAAAATTGCATTGGAGAGAAATCATGACAGAGTAATATCCCTCTGAGAAAATAAAGAGAGATTCTTAAAGTCTTCACCCACAGAGGAAAAGAGAGGAGAGAATGATCTGAACTCTTATCTTCCTCTTCTCCAAACAGCAGAGCACAAACAACTTTCCCGGGCCCTTGGCCTCATCAGCTTTTTGTTCACTCTGTGCTCTGACCTAGTTGAAAGAGAGAAATAAAAACACAGCTCATCTTGGTATTCTGTGAATCGGTCTCTTTTTCTCCCTCTGTCTTTTCTCTCACCTCAGAGTTTTATTGTTTTACATCAGGCTGCGCTCTTATCGAGGGGATTAACAGAAAGCCTTACATATGAAGAACATGGTCTCGTGAAATTTCTCTCCTTGTTCTTCTGCTTTTTATCATTCAGTGTGAAATCTTATTCCTTCACAGAGCTGCTTATGTAATTATTGCTGGTTGTAATTATTCATGTCTTACACAGGTTATGTGTGGGCGTTGTACTTAAATCAGTGTAAAGCTGTTTATTAGTTCGCAGTTAGGGGTTGAACAAGAGTTCTGTTGTCATTCATTAGTGTCTTTTTCTTCAGATTACAACTGAGATAAAGTCTGCAAGAGGCTGCACTCAGGGCTGAATGAAATTCCTGAAAGCCATACTTAGGTACAACTCTGACTACAATGAATTTGGTACTTTGTGTAAAATGTAAATGAAGCGAACATACAATGATTTGTGAATCCTGTTTAACCTATATTCAAGTGCGAACACTACAAAGAAAAGATATTTAAGGTTCAAACAGATAAACTGTATTGTTTTCTTGAAAATATTCATTCATTTTGAGTTTGATGCCTGCAACACGTTCCTAAAAAGCTGGGACAGGTTCATGTTTCCCACTGTGTCACATCACCGTTACTTTAACAACACTCAAGTGTTTGTGAACTGAGGACACTAATTCTTGAAGTTTTGGAGCTGGAATTATTTCCCATTTGTGCTTGATGGACAACTTCAGTTGCTCAACAGTTTGGGGTCTCTGTTGTCATATTTTGAGCTTCATAATGTTCTACAAATTTTCTGGTCTGCAGGCAGGTCAGTCTAGTAGCTGCACTCTTTAACTACAAAGCCACACTGTTGTAACAGGTGCAGCATGTGTCTTGGTTTCACTGTCTTGCTGAAATAATCGGGGACGTCCCTGAAAAAGACAAAGTGACTTGGATGATAACATGTTTTGCTCCAAAACCTGTTTGTACCTTTCAATGAGAACAATCCAGATTGTCCTTTTCCTGTTTGGCCCAGAGGACACAACATCCATGATTTCCAAAACGAGTTTGAAATGTGGATTCATCAGACCCCAGCAGACTTTTCCGCTTGGCATCTGTCCATCACATTTAATCAGCATAATGCAGTGCCGCCTGAGAGGTCAAAGGTCACAGGCATTCAGTGTTGGTTTTGGTCCTTTCTGCTTACGTGCAGAGATTTCGCCAGATTCTCTGAATCTTCTGATGATCTTATGGACTGTAGATGATGAAATCCATTAATTTCAGCAGTTGTACATTGAGAAAAATTGTTTTTAAACTTTTGGACTCTTTGCTCACACAGTTGTTGACGAAGTGGTGAACCTGGCCCCGTCCTTCCTTGTGATGGACTGAGCTTTTTGGTGATGCTCCTTTTATACCCAATCATGACACTCACCTGTTTCTAATGAACCTGTTCAGCTTTGGAATGATCCAAACAGCTGTTTTTTCAGCTTTCCTCAACTTTCCCGGTCTTTTGTTGCCCTTGTCAGATTGCCAGATTTTGTGTTACAGGCATCGAATTTCAAATGAGTGAATATTTGCAAAAAAAAAAAAAGAAGGAAAGAAAAGAGAAGTTTATCGCCTTGAACAGTAAACATCATGTTTTTTTGTTATGTATATAGTTGAATGTGGTTTAAACAGGATTCACAAATCCTTGTATTCTGTTCACTCTCTGGGTTGTAAAACACCAGACATAATGCCTTCTGCCATAATCTTCTATACTCAGCCATTGACTCACAAAATGTACAAGTTTAAAGGCCAGTGAAGTTCTCTTCCCTTAGTGACTGCTCTGTTTCAATTAACAGTTTATGCAGATTAAGAGTGAAAACCTCTGCCAGAGCGCGCTGGAGCGGAAAGGATGTTGGCTCAACCACACAGCTGTTGTGTATCTTCTCTGCGCCTGCTGTGATGGCTTTCATCTCAGCCTGGATATGTTTCCAACCAACAACATTCTTAATCATTTAAGGCTCCTGAGATTTCATGTAAACCAGCAAGTTTGGTTTTGTTAATTTTCTTTTACAACCAGGAGGTCTTCTTCACTGTCCTGACTCATGACTTCCTCTTGTTCATTATTTTCTACATCATTGGCA
>RPOG01000772.1:85892-147939 GCA_008086565.1 Thalassoma bifasciatum | reverse complement strand
AAGCAGAGGTGTGTTTCTGTTAAAGGTGTAAACTTATGGAATAGTTGTGACAGTGAATTAAAAATGTGTAATTCACTTTCTTCATTTAAAAACATGTTTAAAACCAAAGTAATAAGAAAATATGTAAATCAAATGTGAAGAAAACAACAACAAAATATTGGAACTTGGGTTGTGTTTGGTTGTAATATTGCTAAGGATTTCATTGGATTATTTTTACTACTATAATATGTTTTGAAAATGTATATCTTTTCTCCATTAAGAAAACTTATGGTGTTACTCAGACCATGTAATTAAGTTGATTAAGTTTATTTCTACATTTATTTATTTGTTTAATTTAATTTAATTTTTTGCAAAACGGGTCGGCAAAATAAGCAGAAGCTTCAGCCTACACCCTTTCGATTAGCTTCAACCATTATGTGATATTTGGATCTATGATATATTTGTTGTGTGTGGTCTTTAAATGCTAATCAAATAAATAGAATTGAACTATTAAGATTCTAAAAGGGGAAAAAAAGGAGAACTAGGAGTGAGATAGGAAAAGAATGAGTCAGCAATTTACTGCAAACAAGAATGACGGGTACAAATTCTGTTCATCAGCTAATCACTGAAACATCTCCACATAGCCAGCTGCTGTTTGACGCCCCTGAGCAATTGTCAGCTCCGTTGTTCCACTGAAGGAAAAAGCAGGTAATGATGCCCCTCCCCTCCACTGTGACGCCTCGAAAACACCTCAGTAAGATCTCCTTGTCATGACATTGTCGTTGGACACCATCAGGGCTGTCAAGGTGCAATTGTTTTCTCCTCAGAGAATCAAACTTTCAATGTCCCATGATGCTCTCTGTCAAAGTCCCAACGGGCAAATTAGTGGAAGGAGACGAGGACTTTGATGGTTATTGGGCTGCAGTCGGCTCCAGTAACGGCTTTGATTCGGATCGAGGATCGTCCTGTGTCTTGGTGACAGATGGTGGTGAAATGTTTTTGGGTCTACCACTTGACTTTTTTGTTCCCTCAGGATCTTTGAAGAAATTCAAAATGTCTGTCTTACTGCGTCCAATCTCAGCAGTAATGGCGTTATGTTGTGAGAGTCTTTGTTTATGCAGCTCAACAATCCGACTACGTTCAAAGAGAGAAAGATTTTTAGCCTTTACCATCAGGAGGTCATGACAGAGTAAATACCCGACAGAAAATCACCTTCAATCCACATTTTTGTGAAGATTTTGTCTTTTAAAGGCTGTGCTCTTAAACTTTTGATCTGATGCACAGAATATTTACCTTAAATTGTTGTTCACATGAAATTGAGGACTTCATTTTTAGTCTTACTTTGTATTTTAAAAGCCTAATTAGACCCCTTTTAAGCTCCAACAGTGTAAAATATAAATTGGTGTAATTTTTCAACTGGTTATCTCTGAATTTCATAACCCTAATAAATGTAAAAAATAAATATATATATGTAAAAAGCTTTATTTTTTAGACATCATAGTCTAATGTTGTGGTGCCCAAGAAGAAAAACAGTCTGATTAAACTGGGGCCTGTTAAAGAGGATTAGTTTTACACTCTGAACACACAGTTATCATGGTTCAGTGTGAAGGAATTGCTTTGGAATCCTCTGAGCTTCATCAAGAAGTTTATTACATGTGAGTTGCTAAAGTTTAGAATCATTTGATGCTAATTTCCTAATGCAGAGATGATGGGGTGTAAAGGGGGATATAAGGCTGCTATCTCCATGTCTGTGTTATAAGTAAGCCTCCGTGAGCTTTCCAATTAGAGCGTCTGCACCCAAGGGCCCTGTTGTGGGTAATTGTTTTTAAGGATCGGCTGATGCCCTGAAGACTCTCATAAAAGCGCTGCTTTTCTCCGCTATGTGCTCAAATTATTGTTTGCATTAGTAAATGTTTTCCTCTACAGCTTATATAAAGAAGCAGCTTTATTGTGGTGTGGGAGCTTTCTTTATTTTCCTCCTATCTGTCCTGTGCTGTAGGGCATGCTGATGCGAGCTGCAGATTAATTAAATGCCTCCTGTTACAGCAGGAACTTCTGCAGGTGTCCGACGTTGAAGATGAAAGTAAAACAAAGAGCCTAATTGAATCCAGGCTGTCAGTGAAAGCACCCCCCCCCCTCGCTCCTGATTTATGTCTTCATAGAGCCGGCTGAAACAGTAACTCTGATTCTTTCCGTGTGACATGCAGTCAGAGCTGCGTGTGTTGGAGCGCGCTCTGTGATTATGTGATTTGTCAGGCACAAACACTCCTCAGCAGCCTGAGCGAGAACACTTTCCTTCTGCCGCGCTGTGCAGAGCTCTTCCAGACAAACGACTGCTGGAGAGATGATTTGGAGTTTGTTGAAGCTTCCTAAAGGTCAGCTGTCAGATTAGTTTAGGAGGTGTGGGAGAGAAAGAGAGTGCACACTGGTTTCCCTTCAAGTTCACTGTGGCATGACTGCGCTGGGTGCTAAATGGCAGATACCCATAATCCCCCTCAGTATCATTTCCACATACATGGGAGTGTATTTGCTTGCATTAATGACCTCCCAGCACATCTGCCTGAGCTTTATTACCACACTAGAAGCTCTTCAAACATTCCTGTGAATATCTGATGATGTTTGTGTAGAGTCTTAAGCAGATAAGCACTGCTCATTAAGTCCACTGAGATGCCTTTGAACAATGACCCCGGCCTACCTGATGCAAAATATGATAAATCAGTGAAATACATACTATTATCATAGCAATAAAAAAGAAATACAGAGAAGTAAAAGGCTTTGGCTGTTCATCGAAGAATAAGAGAAATAAGCTATACCTACCTTACTTTTTTCTGTTCTTTTAGTGAATTAGCCAAATAGACGTTCACAGATTCACAAAGCACACTCAATGGGTCATTGCTTCACTCACAGATCTGCTAAACCAGTGGTTCCCAACCTTTTCCAAATCAGGGCCCACTTTTAAAGCTCAAAAACATTTGAGGCCCACCTCCAACCCAATACATACCGCTATACTTTTTTTTTAGAACCCCATTTATAACAATGACCCAAAATATAAAAATGTAATAAAACCCAAAATGTGATATCTGGTAGATAATGAAACAGATGTTAAGCCGAAAATGTAGTAAATTTTTGCCCAAATTATGACAACTTGTTACGTTCTGGTGCAATTACCATATATTGGGTTTTACTTTATGCTTTTTTTGTTACATTTCAGGCTCAGCACTCCGATTACAATTTTGACATTTTTTTGAAATTTGGGATTTATTGCATTTTTTTTCATTGACATTTCAGGTTGTCATTATTTTTCAGGTCATGCTATCTATAGAGGAATAACATGCCTTCTTAGGGGACTTTTTTTCATATATTAAAATCAGAACTGTTTTAATTTACTTTAAAACTTAACTGAGTTAAACATTTTGAATGTTGTTATTTGTATTTGTATCTTAATTTTTCTATTTGTACCTTGTGTCTTTATATAATTACACTCCAATAAAATACTTGTTTAGAAATGATTTCGCGGCCCACTTGCTATACCTTCGCGGCCCACCAGGGGGCCACGGACCACAGGTTGGGAATCGCTGTGCTAAACAAATAGTGTCCCTCTTCTCCAGTGCTGACTCTCTACAATTAATTTGGAACAAAAATACCTCGTCCTGTTATCACAAGAGCCCATTATAGTGCTGATTAAAGCGTGACACGGATTAAACGACATCGGCCAATATGTAGCTGATGTATAAACTTTTTTTTTTCTGTGTGGAGATCGTGTCATTCCTGGTCCTGTGTGTCTATGTCAGGCTGCATGCTGCACTCTGCCAATGATAAATGCTACTGTTAATTCACATGTCCACTATTACCTAATACATGACTATAATATGGCGTTCAAATGTCATGTAAGAGGTCTTTTTGCTGAATAAACAAGAGATTAATGCTAAAAGAAATTTGCTAGATAAATGCTCCAGTCAATACACACTTCCACCCTTTTCTAATAAAACACTATAATATGGCGTTTTAACATTGCTGTGTTCATGCTGTGACCATTTGTGTTCATGTACAGTATATATCCTGTGTATATCAATGTTCGCATTCCATGTATCAGCAGATATGTGGATATCAGCCGATATATCAGATATCAGCTTTCTTTTGCTCTCAGTATCTGTATCAGCATCAGCCACAAAAGTCCCATATCGGTCGGGCTCTAGTTGTTGTAACTTTTACTGGCTGTTGTACTTCTGAACATCTGAGGTTTTTCAACCACATGTGCTCTTGTCTAAATTTAGATTTTGGGTAACTGATGTACTTCTTGAAACATCCCTGCCCAGAGAGTTTTCAGATACCCAAGAACTTTGGTGGGCGGGGCCTACGAGCTCAACATTTCTGATTGGTGTAGCAGCCTCAGTGTTTTTTCTCTCCCCTTCTGTCCACAATAAGTTGACCCCCATCTGTGTCTGACTTGGTTTAATACCTCCTAAACCACGCTCTTCCTCGAGCCTGATAGTGTGAATGTGTCTCTGTCAGCTCCCGGTGTTGCAGATTAAATAGTGACCCTGTAAACTGGAGACCTTCAGCTGAACGTGTCAGTGGATTTTCAATTTAAAACAGAAACACAGAAGTAGAAGGAAAAATCCACCCCAGTGTAGTTTTACACGCTTGAGTCTAAAATTATTCATGCCCCTGTCAAATACAAGGAATTTCTTTTCTTTTTTTTTCAGGTACACACAAATATTTCACCACAGATTTGCCATAATAGGACACAGGAGCAGGTCTGGAGCCATGAGCAATTATATTATGTGGAGTAAGACTGTTGAAGGTGTCAAATTATACTTGGGCAAAATGTCATCATGTCCAAAACTGTTCCTACCCCAATGACACCAGAGCTGTTAGCCATAGGTTGTTCAAGCAAACCATGCTCTCTAAGGGTCTAAGATTGTTTGCAATGTTTCTGGGATCAGTTCTCTGACTTTAAAGGTCAAGGTTGCCTGTGGCGTTTCATTCATTTTCATTTAGGTGCAAGACTTACCATGGCGAATACCGAAGAGTACTGTGAGGATTGAAGAGCACACATTGTAAATGCCAAAAAGGAAGGAAAAGAGTACAAAAAAGACGCCGAACAACTTTGGGTGCAAAGTCTACAAGAGCAACAAAGAATTTCACTTAGTCAAGAATTTCAAAAGATGTAGTCTGAAGTCAATAGTGTCACGTCTGATTGCTTGAAAAATCAAGACAGATGCTGAAAACAACCCAAGGTCTACTACCAATGTGGTCCTGAAGAAACTGAGTGTGGAAAGTCCAAAGAAAGTCCAACAGGCCAAAAGTTTGGACACACTTTCACATTCAATGCGTTTACTTTATTCTCATGACTATTTACATTGTAGATTCTCAGTGAAGGCATCAAAACTATGAATGAACACAACAAAAAAAGGTGAAATAACTGAAAACATGTTTTATATTCTAGTCTCTTCAAAATATCCACCCTTTACTCTGATTACTGCTTTGCACACTCTTGGCATTTTTCAAGAGGTCTTCACCTGAAATGGTTTTCTCTTCACAGCTGTGTCTTATCAGGGTTAATTAGTGGAATTTCTGGCTTTATCAATGGGGTTGGGACCATCAGTTTTGTTGTGCAGAAGTCAGGTTAATACACAGCTGACAGCCCTATTGGACAACTGTTAAAATTCATGTTTTGGCAAGAACCAATCAGCTAATTACAGAAAAATGAGTGGTCATTACTTGACAGGCAGGTGTGTTTTCTGAACACGTTGTTAGTTCTACAGCTGATTCATTCAACCACACAAACAATCTCTATTCAAAGATTCTTCATGGGCGACTTGTTTGTTGTCAGAGAAATGGACTTTAAATCCCACCCCATATTTGGATATATTTTTCTGTTACCTATAAATGAGCAGTGAGTTCTTCAAAGCCTGTATCGTCTCATGGGCCCAATCAGTCCTGCCCTGAAGACGTTTCGTCAAGTGACACCCAGACGTCCTATTAGAGTGACGCTGGAGCCTGACACCTGAATCCCAGGCTTGCTTTGAAAGATGCCACTTTGGTGAAGGGGGGATTACAGACGTTACAGGGGTTAAGAAGACACTGACAGCTATCTGCCTCGCCCGGCTGCCCCCCCGGGAGCAGACAGCATCCAGCAGTGTGTGTTTCTCTGCGGAGAAAACAGAGAAACTGCAGACTGATGCCTTCACTCCCTGTCCTTGATAAACAAAGCTCAACAGAGCAGGAAAGAGGGCTTGCTGCGAGGAATAGGAATGCTTACTCAGGCTTTTCACATGTATAAAAAAAGAGGACAAAGGGAGAATACGTAAGTAGCAACAACTAAAACTGCAAGTAATCTGACCCAGTTACTGCTCCGGGCTCCAGGCGCTGAGCTGGTGATGCAAGCACTTTTTCTATTTCTGCTCTTGTTTTGGATTGATCTCACTATGAAGCAGTGAGCTGCATCTCAGGGGAAAGTTGGCCTGTTGATAAAACCATTGTTTATAACCTCCCGTGAACACATGCATAAGTTATTTGCTGTGGAAAAACTGGATTTCTTCCGCTTCAGAGTACATACCTGAGATCTGATATCCTCATTTTCGAACTTTGGTTGTCGCTCAGATTTATTTCTCACTGTTAGGATTTACCAAATAATGAGACATCATCTTTCTCCCTTTGTTTTGTTTTGTGTGTTTTCCATAAAACCTCCTTACTTACAATTCAGATCATGATTGACAAGATACCCAGAATAACATTTTGCACTTTCAGTGTCTGGTGCTTTCAGCTACCCCAAATCTTTCTCTAAGGCTTCTCACTGTCTGATGAGGTGTCTGGCCTAGATAAACCAGGACTAAGAAGCTTTACAGACAAACCCAACAGCTTTTGCTGATCTGCAATGTGCACCCTAGATGGTCATGAAAAGTTACTGAGCTCAAAGTTCTGTGGATGTTGAAATGAAAACTTTTATTAGTATTAAAAACAACCGATTGGTGAACAGACTGCACTGCTCTAGATACTCAAAGATGAATGACGTAAGTTTTGACGGCAAAATGCTTCATAGCCGGGCGTTAAAGGTAGGGAAGTCCTGATCATAGTCTAAAGTATCAGTTCAGGGCCACATTTGGCATTTAAGTTTATATAGAAAGACTTGTATAAACACAGTTGTGCCTAAAAGTTTACACCCCCTCCAGCGGAATTTTCTGATTTTTTGGCCTTTTCTCAGAAAATATGAATGAAAACACAAAAACCTTGCTGTCACTTATGGTTAGAGGTTGAGTGAAGACATTTATTAACAAACAACTGTGTTTACTCTTTTTAAATCATAATGACAACAGAAACTTTAAAAATGACCCTGTTCATTTTTTTATACACACACTGATTATAAGCCAATAGTTCACAGGTGAGGATGTTTACCTTAAGTAGACATTCAAACACATTTGTGTTCACTTTTGTGCATTTATCAGGCCAAAACCACCAGAGTTGTGTAAACTTCTCAACAGGGTCATTTTCGAAGTTTTTGATGCCATTATGATTTTAAAAGAGTAAAAAAAAATTTCAATAAATGTCTTCACCCAACCACTAACCATGAGTGATAAAAATGATTTTGTGTTATCATTCATTTTTTCTGAGAAAAGGCCAAAAAATCAGAAATTCTGCTGGGGGGTGTAAACTTTTGGGCACAACTGTATATATATATATACAGTACAGGCCAAAAGTTTGACACACCTTCCTATTCAATTTGCGTTATCTTTTACGACTATTTACTGGACTGACTGACCTTCATTTCTTAAGGTGATGATAGCCACTCATTTTTCTTTAGGTAGCTGATTGGTTCTTGCCATAATGTGAATTTTAACAGTTGTCCAATAGGGCTGTCAGCTGTGTATTAACCTGACTTCTGCACAATGCAACTAATGGTCCCAACCCCATTGATAAAGCAAAGAATTCCACTAATTAACCCTGATAAGACACAGCTGTGAAGAGAAAACCATTTCAGGTGACGACCTCTTGAAGAATGCCAAGAGTGTGCAAAGCAGTAATCAGAGTAAAGGGTGGATATTTGGAAGAAACTAGAATATAAAACATGTTTTTCACCTTTTGTTAAGTACATAACTCCACATGTTCATTCATAGTTTTGATGCCTTCAGTGAGAATCTACAATGTAAATAGTCATGAAAATAAAGAAAGCACGTTGAATCAGAAAGTATGTCCAAACTTTTGGCCTGTACTGTATGTAGTGTTTAATTTTAACACAAATACACTGATCCTATTGCAATTATTTTGAAAAGGTTGGTAATGGTTGTTTTTCCATTGATGCTAGTGGTGCCAGGTTGTTAGTCATTTCCCGGCTACAGAAGTTGCACTAGTTAGGCAGTAAAATGTGCACTATGGGTACAGGAGTGAGTTGTGTCAGAGCAACGCTGTATTGAGTTGGTTTTTGAATGAAGGTAATACTCATGGATGTTTGGAGGGAGCTCGTTCAGAGTCAGTAAAGCTGCCCAAGGTGTGGTATTTTGTTGTGGTAATGGGGATGAGGAGGATGGCGTCTTAGGTGAAGAGTTAAAGAGGGTTGGTCAGGTAAGAGAGGGTGAAGTTACTGAGAGCTTTTCTGGGGATGAGAAGGATCTCAAAGTGGCTTTGATGCTGAACAGGGAGCCAGTGGATGAGCACAAGTGGATGAGCAGCTCAGTCTGGACCAGCTGATGTTTGTGGAGCTCAGTGAAGAGATGCTGTAAAGGAAGTTAACATTCTACAGTTGTAATAGCAGCACAAAGGGACCAGAGTGTAAGTCCTGGTGCAATGAACACTGTCAATCTCACCACTAAATACTTTTTCTAAGTATACCAAGGATGGAGGAAAATATTCTTTAATATGCTTTCTCTCAAATAAATTTAAGATACTCACCAGAGTTAGTTTTTGTCAAACCTGTTTTTCTTCACTTTGAGCCAATTACATCCTGTTCTCGCCAGGAAACACCCTCCTTATGTGAAGACCAGCCAAAGCCACCTAATTGAACAAGTCTCATTCTTGGTGCCAAAATTCAGATCCAAAGCTCAGACTTCATCAGAACAGACTCCCCTCTGCACCTTAACTACCACCGGTGGAGACTCACTCTGTGCTCAGGACTGAGAAAATTGATGGCAATTATGTTGGTCAGTGGACAGCTGCCAACAATGGAGGTGTGAAGAGTCCCTCATTAAGAGCCACCTCGTCTTAGAGCAGCAATTAAAGGCTTTGGTAGGAAATGCTTGGAGTTCACACACTGCTCAATGCTCCCCACCCACAGCAGGGTCTGATGAGGAGAGCACGGTGGTGGGAGTATCAAAGTAGTTCTGCAGCTTTGTTCCTCAACCTTGTAGAAAGATTTCATCTCCGGGTTATATTTGAAATCAGAATGAAACCTGAAAGAGGAACTTCTCTGTTACTTGTCCTTGGACTCTAAAGATTCTGTTTAATGTCTCATCTAACCACGCTGTGTCTGCTGTTCTGGTTTTGAGAGTCCAACTTATGGTCTTAGACCCTCCTTATCACTACAGGTAAAACCTACACAACACAAGTATGTGTGTGATCAAACCTAAGAGTGCCATAATAACAGACTGATGAAGTCAAAGCATCAGCAAACTCTGCTCCTGACCAAGGACAATGTTCTCCAGTAGGGGGCAATATGGGCAAAATACGTCAGGATGTTTTTATGGCAGCATCAGGATCTGGATTTGACCAGAATTCATTTTAATGTTCTGACTTTTTGGACCTGCAACCCAGGAGCACCTTTTTGGGTGGGGCCCAACGATCCCAGGCCCACCCACTTTTTGATGGCCCCAACCGAAATTTATCTTTGAAATGATCTACTTATATAGACCCAAGCCTATCAACAGTGTCGTGGTGGACCCTTTTGGACCCCCAGTGACAAACTCAAACCCTGAAAAAGAACCCAAGGCAGTTACGTACCTCAGATGTGTACCTTTTACGTTCCACTCTGTTGGCCGTTTTCAAAAGTTTGCGTTTTCGATTGGCTAAAACACTGTTTTCTTGTAAACAGGAAGCCAAAACGCAACAATACTTTTCAAGTCACTCTAAAACAGTTGTTATAAAACATGTAGTGCAATCACAAGTAGGTGCATTTGATACATGGAAACATTATTAAAATGCAAATATCAAACGAGCATGAAGCAACCAAATCTGCTTTCAAACCACACATAATAATCACAGTTAATGAGTTGTTTTTATTAATCCAAATAGTGAGCTACCAACTTTTTAAATCAAGGCCCACCCAATATTGGTTTGGCCCCCCAAAACTGAATTCCTTTTCTCCGTCCCTGCTGCTACCAATTTATCATTCTCAATCAATCTTTATTTATATAGTGCCAAATCATAACAAATGTTATCTCAAGACATTTTACAAGACATTAACAGGTCAATATCTGTTAACTTTTTATTGAGAGAGACAGACAGATAGACAAACAGAGAGTGAGGCTGGAGTCAGGTCGTCCCAACAACTCCTCAATTCTCGACCCAATAATTTCTGATCCTGCATTCTGAACAACTCTTATGCTCCAGTGTGTGTCTTTTCTGCTCCATTATTTATAACTTTGATCTCATCATGTGTTGTCTGTGCTATTTGAAATCTCATTTTTTCACATCCTGATAAAAACATCTATTTAAAGACGTCAGCTATAAGAGTTGTTGAGTTTTTGCAAAATGCACAGAGCTTGCGTTTTATACCAGCAGCTCATGCACAGTCCACATGTAAGTCAGTGTAGTTCAGTGTAGTTCAGTGTAGTTCAGTGTAGTTCAGTGCGACCTTACCAGGTAGACTTTGGTTTGGTTTGTGACCTTTAAGTATTCAGCGAGCAAGACTCTTTAAACACTTTATTTGTCCTCCAGCCTCAAAGCATGTGATTCAGAAACTCTTTCCTTACACAGTTATTTCTGTTTGTTTGTCTGGAGTTCTGTCTTTGACACACTTAAACACACTTAAAAAGACCTCAATGATAAGTGAAAGATGAGTGTTTGAATCAAGTGCATGGTTCTTGTTATCGAGGGGACTTCACTCATGGTGCCAACTCTTCCAGGGTTATACGTGTAAGAGCCATTCAGGGCACTGCATGCTGTCTGAGGGTTTTATTTTTTACTCCTCTTTTTTGGATGTCATTTCCCCAGCCTATCCTGAATGCACCAGCTTGTCGTTGCACATTCCCAGGCCTGGCTTTGAGACAGAAAGTAGAGAGAGTATGGAAGGACAATCCCACAGTAAAAACTAATCTCAAATATTTCATGAACAGAGACACTCAGAGCTTATGAATGAATTCATTAGCTTTGGAGTTGTTTTAAATAAAACTTACTGAAAAAGGAGTGGTACAATGGCCCAGTCTTTGGAGTTCTTCATTTGAAGAGCTTTGTGTCCTTTAAAGGAACAGGCTGACATTTGATGCTTGTTTATTGGTACATTTACTGTCTCAGTAATTAAAGCCACAGCCTGTTTTTATTGGATGCTAACCAATAACAAATGTTCTACCTCAACAACCTTTCACCAGTCAGGACTTCTTTTTTTTTCTTCTTGTCTTTAAACCAGCTGCTGAACCCAAAAGGTTTGGATACAGAGTGGGGGCTGAACAATTTGCAAAAATAATCAATTGCAATTATTATTTCCTATTTTGCAATTGCGATTTTTTTTTGTGCAATTATTTCTACATTCCCATCCTGAATGTTTATAAACGGGCACATTGTAGGACATGAAGAGTAACATTAATTACAGCAAAAAAACAACCCACTACCACGACTACTTGTGACTGCTTTTTGTCCACTTTTGACACTATGGACTTCTTTTTTGCCACTTTTGAACCATTTTTTGATACCTTCTCTCTATTATCTAGTTTCACTCCCAATTCTTTTGCTAAATTTTGATGTTTTTGCCCATTTTTGAACCTTTCCCTCTTTTTTGCCACTTATAAACATTTTTTTCAATTGTAATCCCAACTTTCTTGCCATTTTTGTTGACTTTGGACGTTTTTACCACTTTTCACTGTTTTGTGAGCTGTGTTCGAGGGTTTAGAAATTTGAACATCCAGCATTGTTGATTTGTATCCATGTTTAAAATATGGAAAATCAGGATACCCACTCTTTAAAGGTAGGGTATGTAGGAATTTCCTAATAACTAAAATGTCAACTTTTAAAGTAATAATCCTGCTCAGTCGTCACCTCTGGACCTCTATACATGTGTGTCAGTGTCAGTGTCTGCCTCAACCCTATCTTCTGCCTGCGTGTTGATGTTTTGGTCGTCTCAGCGCGGCCAGTGTGCAAGTGACTCTGCATGTTGTTGATAGCAAGTGGAAGAAGCTATCTTGAGTGGCCACATCAGCGGCTGTAACTCGGAGAAGGAATGATGCCATATTTGCAGGATGCCTCAGTCCCCCCCCCCCCCCCCCCCCCAGAAACGTAATGCTGCAGGTGCTTGCTTAGCAATGTTTGAGGCAGTGGGCATGTGCTGCTGCTGGACTGGGCCACAGGGTTGGTGCCCAATTTGCATGTTTTGTTTACAAACAGTAACAAAATTTCCTGCAGACCTTACCTTTAAAAAGGGGGTATTTAACTTATCTTGAGTCTTTATTTGTTCCCTCTGCTGCCCCCCAAAGCCCCATGGTATCTTTACATAATTCAGGGCTTCATCCTTTTTTATTCTCCCACTGATATTTTAAGAAAACCACTACACCAGCCTCTGTCTAAAACTGTAATTTAGCAGCTGTTTCTTCAGGACAAGCCTCCTTCCCTTTGATTGACCAGGTTTCTGGGCATAGCTATGGGTAGACCTTGGTGTTTGAGGCCAACAGCTCTAATGTGCCATGAACCAGTCATGCAGATCTTATGTTATGACCTCATAACTTTAGCAAGTGCCATGAAGATCTAGTGCTTTTTCCTAAGCAGGGTTGTCTGCTCTGTTTACAGACAGATTTGAGGGTTTTTTTTTACAACGCATGAATACAGAGGTTTGAAAATCTGCACATGCTCTGTCTGAATATCCAGGATTGTTTCTTTATATCCATGTTTGAAATATGTAAAATCAGTATACCCCCTCTTTAAAGAGGCTTAATCTAGGGGAGTGTTGTATAGAGTTGTTGTATAAAAGCTCTGTGTTTCCCCTGACTGGTGACATTTAATCGCTCCAGATTCAGCAAAGCATTAACTGGCATTTCCACACAGTCAGGGCTCCAAACCTTCAGTAAACTGCATTTCTGCACAACACCACAGCTCAGCAAAACAAACCTGTCAACCAGACGCATACTTCCCCAAGTCTGATGTGACCTCAAAACAAATACAACTTAGTCACTGTTTAAGTGCAAAGTTTTTCGCACTTCCATGCACTTTTGTTTCTTATTTCCTGTTGAAAGATTTTGTTTTTTGAAGCCGGGCTGAGCAAAGCCTTTCCCTCCTCCACAGCAGCACTCGCTCCTCTCATCCCCCTGCTCCTCACTTTTCATTGTGAGCTCAGAAAAACGAGGGACAGAAAAGATAAGGTCTTTATAAAAACAAGCATTTAACTGCGCTGCTTATCAGCTCTTTGCATATGGAGATGTTTCATACGTTAGGGACGAGGAGGGGATGTATCAGCCATCAGCGTTTGACACGTCGGCTGTAAATGATATGGGATTGTGGAGGATGTGTTCTGATATGATACACAATGTAGCTGTGGCAGCGCTGAGGAGCAGTCTTCCTCCTGCTGAAGGCGTTTTTTTTTTTTTTTTAACACTATTTTGTCTTTAGTCCGGCTGTGGATGGATACATTTGGCTCTCATTCATTTTGCTTTAGTTCATAAAAGCAGCTTCTGTGGCTGTTTTCTCATGTTCACTTCAGACAGACTTAAGTCAGATCATCATCCTGTGTCACAGTTTATTCAGACATCACACTTCTTTAACCCCTTACATCCACCTAATTCTGGCCTGTTTACCATGCTATGTTTCAGGGCTTATAACAGTAGAACCATAAGGTCAAAGTTTATCAGTGACACCTCATTTGAAAGATTAAAGTCTCTAGTTTCAGGAAATGTCATGTTTTTATATGTGGCTAAAGTCCACATCACCTCATTTTTATATAACCAATTTTTGAACATCATTAACTTCAAGAAGCTTCATGCCAGACATAAAACATCCACCACGTCACTTCTACACCTTGTCATCTACATCTGGGAGAAATTTCAGCTTTCTGAGTAAAACCTTGTATGACTTAGAGAGTTTTTAGTCTTAAAACAAAACACTATCAGATGCGTTCTCATTTACCACAGTCTGGTCTCACAACTTCATCCAAACAAAACCAGCTGTATCACGTCTCAGTGTCTTCTTTGTAGTCAACTTTGTTCTGGCTATGAAAAGGTTTATTAAATACCCTGAAATTATAGCTTGGATTGTACCACTCCTGTTGCGCATATCAATGTAAATAATTACGTCCAACAACAAAAAAAAAGACAATTTTTCGGCAGCCTATCTACCTACGGCTGGTATTGTGTGAAGGTAAGGCTATTGGTTACCGTACCTGTGATTGACAGGGCCGATAGCCAATGAACGAGCCTGTTAGGAGGGCTTTACACAGTAAGGGCTGATACTACTGGCCAGTCAAGCAGAGAGCAGTTGTTGTATAAATCAGGCTCTCCTGGCATCAAATCTCCATGTATCAACATGGAGTCACATTTTTCAAGTAGCGAGAAGTCTAAAGAAACAAAATATGCCAAGCTTTGCCAGATTGACATTGAGGAGGAAAGGTTTTAAGACTGTGAAGCTGCTGTTATTGATGAGAGCGGACACGACAGACAAACAACGGACTTTACAGGAGAAATTTCACCACTTGGAATAATTTGATGAAACAACACTTTTGATATGTTTGAACTCTGGATTCCTCTGGTGGAAAGGAGAGCAAAGTGCGGGCTATGGATGTAACATAATGACCCCAAAACAGGTATGACGTCCCAGTTGTTGTGAACGCCATCTGAGTGATTCTTTCACGAATTACATTTTGTCAGTCATGTAAACTGAGATGTGAAGAATTTAAGCTTTTTAACACCGTATAGCGTCCAAGTGTTTGATGAAGGCGTTAGTGACGCCTCAGTGGAGTGTAAGAGGTATCTTCAGAAATAGGCTTCTTGGACAGTATGGAACAGGAATGAAGGATGCTTTCAATTTAGTAAAGTGTTTGGTTTCTCCTGACAAGATCTGTAGCTGTTGACTCTCCACCACTGAAGGAATCTTTTCAGGCAGAGTGAGTCTGCGTCCTAAAAGTCTAGTTCATTATTTAGTTCATTACCTCCATCTCCTCTATTCTGTGCTCTGTTTCCTCCTCTTTCACACTCCATTTGCCTCTTTACTCCCATTTTCCCAGCACTCCTCTAAGCAGAGTTGTCAGAAGTCTCTTCTTTTCACATTTCTTCCTCTTCTCTTGTGTTTCCTTGCTTCTTCTCTCACCAGCCGTCTCTAGTTTGGGTTGCCCTGGGTAGAGTAAGCAGCCCTCAGCTTCAGTGAGAGCTTATTTGTTAATGGAAGGAGATAGTTTCCCTGTATGAAAGGATTAAACTGTAGAGGAGCTGGTTCTGTGAGGAGTGTCTCAAATGCAGCCGCTCTAAACCCTCCCTGAGATGCGTTTCTGCAGCTGGACTTGGACACGCAGCGTCGATAAGCGATTTGACGTGGCGGATTGTTCACCAGCAGACACTGCAGCTGACCTCTGAATACTCCTGATGCAATCATACTCCCATTCCACAAACAGGAAGTAACACTTCAAAGTCTTCACCAGATCAAAACACAGCTCCAACTGTCTGTACCCTCATGACTTTCTCTGAGAGGTTTATTTGTTTGAGAGGCAGATAAAAGTCCTGTGAGGTTAAAAAGCTTTGAAAAGCCTGATTAATGTCTTGATTTAGTCCCAAATTATAATAAAGACCAAGTTTAATATCTAGGGGTGCTGTGTATCTGAAGTGAATATGAACCCAATTATTCTAACCAACTAATCATACTCTGCAGTTACACAGGAGCTTTTTTATTTGTTTGGTTTTTTTATTTTATTTAAATACAGATTTTTCATTTTCATTAACCCTCTGATGCATACATTATGAAAGTCAGTGTCAGGATTTTTTCCTCAAGTGTTTTTATTTGTTTTAAGGCATGGAAAAAGTTTTCCAATTTTTTTTAAGTATTTGTAACTGAGCATTCAACATAAAACAGTGTGAACTTAATGTAAATATGACTTATTATTTTGTTTGACTTCTTTTCTTTTTTTCTTTTTTTTTGGGTAATTTCATGAATAAACTTTTTCGTAATGCTATGCGTAACATTTTAACTCTTTCATCCATTTTAACCCTGAATAATTTATAGTTTATACGCATTTTCACCCTCAAATGTTTGTCTATAACTTTTTAAATATATATATATATATGATTAGAAAAAAAATTGAAAACATTTTTTCAGGCCCTAAGAAGAATAAAAATATCCTGACACAGGCTAATGTGAATTTCCACCACATGAACCATTAAATTTAGGAGTGAATTACTTTTAAATAGGTGTCTACTGTAGTGACCACTATGCACCACAGGGTTAACAGATGTTTTGGAGTCTTAATAAATCTCACACTGTCAATTAGACAGAAATACAGTTCAGTTCACATTCCCCTACACTGCAAAAACTGGAATGTCAGCGAGTGTTTCTGACTTTGAGTAGAAATCGTCTATTTATTCTTAACATAAGCCACATTCAACCGACCAGTCCAGAAAAAGATGTCTTATTTCAAGTTACTTAAAGTCAAAAGTTGCATCTGTGTGGCTTGAAACTAAAGCTGAACCATATGGACAAAATTTTATATCTCAATATTAATGCTAGATATCTCGATACGATACAATATGACTCTGGGATTAGAGGTAACTAAGCATTTTTCAGAAAAATAAAAGCACTTTAATTTAGCAGGGTGTGGAAAGTGGGTTAATCGATTAGAGCTCACTGTCAGTCATTAGGAGTAACAGAAAATCACCAATAATCATGTGACTGTCTGAGCTTTACATGCAGGGTGAGCTGGGAAAATCTACAGCATTGATATCTTTGATATTGGGATATTAATATCTTGAATTTTCATATTTCAATACAGATACAACAACGATATATCTTTCAGTCCTACTTGAAACAAAAAAAAATCGGAGAACTTTCCTCAGGAATCATCTTGTGACCCTGATTGGGGTCGGGACCATAGACTGTATAATGAGTGGACGTAACGACGTTTGGCTCAAACTGAAGCCTCCAGCAGATGCCCCGCCCCCTGGTGTCTGGCTGCAGTATAGGTCATAAGCCCCGCCCCCTGGTGTCTGGCTGCAGTATAGATCATAAGCCCCGCCTCCCCATGTATTCCAGATATGAGCCAGGAAAACTTTAAAAAATTATGATACCTAGTAGAAACGTTTCTCTCATCTTTACTCTAAGGTAGTATGACAATGTCATCTGGCTGCATGGTGTTCAGGTTTTTTTTTTCTGAGAAGTTAGTTTCTCATTAGTTATTGGACGTTAAAAACCGCGATATAAGTTTCGTTTTACGATAGTTGACAGCTGCCGTTCGTGAGTAGTTTTTATTGGGGATATAAGAAACTTCGGGAAAGAGCCAAAAGGAGACTAAACCTTCTGAAGAAGAAGAAATAAATATTTTTATTTCTCTTTTTTACTTGGCTCCACCGGAAATTCTCTACTGCGCAGACTCTGGCTGCACAATGGCGGCTAGAGAAACGGGGTTTTTTGGCTTCAAAAACGTAGAACGGTGACAGGCGGAAGCACGCTGTCCATTCTATATACAGTCAGTGGTCAGGACCCCGAGGCTGAGAATGGCTGGTTTAAATAACCAAATATAAATCTTTGATACCTGATCCAATCAATAAAATCAGCACAAGCACCCATTCACGAAAGGTAAATCTGTTCCATTCTTTGCTTTTACTGTGGAGTTTCCAGGACTCTGCCAGATTTTGCAAACATAAGTGATCAGAGTCTAATAAACCAAGGATAAGACCATCACCCTGATGTTGGTGCTTTGACTCTTTAGTGGGTTTGTTTAAACACCTGAGATGTAAATAAAGGTGTTTACTGCCTCTCAGCTCTCTGGGTTAGTGTGACACTTTAACAGCATGCACACTAACAAACTCTGTGATAGGAGGGAACATTCCAGGGCTGTTTGAAGAGCTGACAGGAGGTAATGTGATGGGAGTTTCCTCCACACTGAGTCTGTGGCTGTTTGGATTAATAGACAAGGATTTAGATTGGATGTAATGGTGCGGAGCAGAAAGCAATGGAGGAAGTCATCCCCTCCAACCCCTGCTGTCATCACTGCTCATATTTAGAAATGTGAAAGAGGGATTGTGCTGATGGGGTGTAAGGTCACACTTTCTGTGTGAATTTCTGCTTCAACTCAAACTGTGAAGCCCATCAACTCAAACATTTGACCCGCTCTGATCACCTCATACCTCTGCATCAAATCATCCTCCTGAACGCTCACTCAGCCTAAACCCCGAGAATCTTGAAGAGACCCGTTGTCAAATTACAGGGTCGTGCTTTCAGCGCAGTGGCAGAAACCAAACCCAGCACGCCGCCGTCTGCGGGGGTCCGCTGTAAATGTGTTGTCACCCTGCGTCTCGGCTGATAGTCGCTGGCGTCTGACCTTTAATGAGCACACAACCAGAGCCCTGCTGTTGTGGGAGGTTGGCGAGACCGTCTGACAGCGATGTGGTCTAATGAGAGGGTCCCTCTTAGCAGGGCCCTTGTCAGTCCTCCACAATAACCAAAACAAAACCCCCATACACGCCTCATTAGCATCATGCTAATAAGCCGCTCTGCAGGGGGAGAACATGGAGAAGGTGGAGCGCAGCCCGGAGAGGGATGACGCCGGTACATTCCTCTGCACCGATGCTTCACTGATGCCACATCTCATCTGTGAGAGAGAGAGAACGTACAAGTGCAGAGGAGAAAATACAGAAACACAAAACATCTCAAACAAGTTTTTAAAGGTTTTGTCTTGAAGGTTATTTCTCATTTCATCATTTCTTTTCAGACACTTGAGTTTTGGGATTTCTTTTACTTCAGTCTTCTCACCATGCTTACCCTTCTTCTTTATTCTGCAGATACACAGGGAGGTAGAGTTCAGGGCTTTAAACCGGTTCCCTGAATAAAAATAAAAAGCAGAAACAGTTGCCATGCTAGGCACAAAAACAAGAGCAGAAACATTTTTAATTTCAGATATTCTAGAGCAGAACCAGCCTTTATATCTTTAAAAATAGCTAACTGTTGTTTTGCCAGTGCTTCAGCAAACGTTGCACATCTCCCTCTGCACGCATTCACACAGGAAAGGGATGAAAGGCACCGCTGCAGACGGCTCCTCCCTCTGTTTCCCTTAAATGCACTGAAGACATCCAATTGAACAACTGAGCAACTGAACACAGATAACAGTGCCTGCTTTTTCTCATTCATTTTACTGGTAAAATATATTTGAAAACCTGCAGTCAAAGCAAGGCAAGGTTGCTTAAAAAGTAAACAAGAGGCAGAGGAAATTTCAGTCAAATTGGTGAGACCGCTGGAGTTTGCTGGGATATGATGAAGATAATGGTTTAGGTTTTTGCCAAATCTGAGAAATGCAGACAGTAAGTTGAATACAGGAGAGATGAAGTATTTTGTTTGTAGGGATGAATATTTATTCCCCTCCATCTGTAAATAAACGCGGAGATTTGCCTTCTGGGTCAGAGGCAAATTGACCTTAAAGCCCACCCCTGATAATGCAAAGGCTTGGTTAATTGTAGTGTTTGTTGTGGAAAATAACAGCCTATTAGATGTAGTGTTGGTGTTACATCTGCAAATTTAAAGTCCTGTAGCTGACATGGAACTATATTAATCGGTTCAGAAACAAAAATTTTGATTCTGACCAGTTCAAGAATGATCATTTTGGGGTGAAGCCTAAAACCATAACATTAAAACACTGTTTCTGTTTGGAAAGAACTGACTGGAAAATAATTCTATTTCTAAGCCCTGGTAGAGATATTGTTCCAGATGTCTCTGATGTCTTTCTTTTGTGAACAGCTTGCTCTTTTTTTGGAGGTATTGGTGTGGTTTCTTTAAATTCCTGGATAAACCGAACTTTACCTCTGAACTTGTAACATTTCCTTTCTAAGGGGCTTAATCCTCCTCTCTTTCCCCAAAGACCAGAATGATTTATCCCCTCTTCGCTGCTCTATCTATCCATCGTTTCCCCCCTCCCCCCTCCCTCCTCCTCCTATCATAAATCCATGTCTCTTATCTTCTTCTGGCTCTGAGATGATTCTGAATCCCGTCTCATCTCCACGTTGGTGCTTTCCTCTTGAACATTAGAGAACCTTCACATCTCCAAGCAGATCTCCTCTGTCATTAAGTCAACGTCTTCAGCTCGTGAAGGGATTTAATCACATATGGTCCATGAGGAGACACTGCTTTTCAAAAAAGCTGGGACAGGGGTACGTTTCCCACTGTGTTACATCACCTTTCCTTTAACAACACTCAGTAAGTGTTTGTGAACTGAGGACACTTACTGTTGAAGCTTTGGAGCTGGAATTCTTTCACATTCATGTTGATGTTCGACTTCAGTTCATCAACAGTCTCAGAGTCTCTGTTGTCGAGTTTTGCGCTTCATAATGTTCCACACATTTTCAATGGGCGCCAAGTCTGGACTGCAGGCAGGGCACTGTAGTACCTGCACTCTTTTACTACAAAGCCACACTGTTGTAACAGGTGCAGGATGTGTCTTGGTTTCATTGTCTTGCTGAAATAATCAGGGACGTCCCTGAAAAAGACGTTGCTTGGATGGCAGCATGTGTTGCTCCAAAACCTGGATGTACCTTTCAGCAGCGATGGTGACATCACGGATGTGTAAGTTGCCCATGCCTTGGGCACTAGCACACCCCCATACCATCACAGATGCTGCTTTTGAACTTTGCACTGAGAACAATCTGGATGGTCTTTTTCCTCTTTTGCCTGAAGGACAGGACGTCCATGATTTCCAAAAAGAGTTCGAAATGTGGACTCATCAGACCACAGCAGACTTTTCCACTTTGCCTCAGTCCATTCCAATTGAGCTCGGGCTCAGAGAAGCTGGCAGTGGCATTTGTGTCTGTTGTTGATGTATTGCTTTGTCTTTGCATGGTAGAGTTTGAACTGTCACTTGTAGATGTAGTGATGAACTGTGTTAACTGACAGTTTTATGAAGTCTTCCTGAGCCCACGTGCTAATATCCTTCACACAATGATGTGGGTTTTTAATGCAGCACCACCCAAAGGGTCAAAGGTCACGGGCATTCAATATTGATTTTGAGCCTCGCTGCTCATGTGTCTTTTGTTGTGAACCATCCCTATTTTTTAGAAATCTGTTGCAGGCATCCATTTTTAAATGAGCAAATATTTGCACAAAAACAGTCAAGTTTATCTATCTGAACATTAAATATTTTGTCTTTGTGGTGAACTGAATTGAATTTAGGCTAAACAGGATTTGCAAATCATTGTATTCTGTTTTTATTTACATTTTACATATCATTCCAACTTCACTGGAATTGGGGTTTGTATTTTTGAAAAGAGTGACAAATAATAAGTAATATACTACTTTTTTTGACACAAATGGTATCGTTGTTGAACTGAATGGTTACACCCCCTCTTATGTCCCTTTTTTGTGTCTCCAGGGGCCACAAACGTAAGCTAGACGAAGCCAAGGAGGAGGACGCCGACACGAGGAAGGAGGAGGCGGAGGAATCAGCTGACGAATCCTCCAAAGACTCCAACGAGGAGGAAGGAGGCAGCAGCTCGGAGGCAGACGAGATGGCGGCCGCTCTGGAGGCGGAGCTAAATGACTTCATGTGATGATGTGGAGAATGAAGGGACTCTGTCAAAATATGAAAAAAAAAAAAAAACATTCAAAAAGAAAAAAACCCAGCGGCTCAACAAGTGGTACATAAAGATCCTATTTTTCTGGAGTGTGAGGCCTGAGTGTGTGCTGTACAGAAATGATGTGTTGCTCTGTAAATAAAGGCTTATTTTTTGTAGCATTGTTATAAAAAAGCCTTTTGGGCTTCAAACAATTTGACGTGAACATTTTATTGTATGATAACAAACATAGGAGAGGTGAAATTTGATAACTTTTTCTTTTACTTTTTCTATTTGGATTTTTATACGGTGAAGAAAAAGCTAATTGAACTTTTTTCTGGTCGTACATGCCAAAGAGTTTTGAAAAGATTTGCCAAGGCGTGTAGCTCCGTGTTTTACTCTGGACTTCCTCTTTTTACTTTTCTTTGAGCCGTTTCTTAGGGTCACGAATCCAACCAGCGAATTGAAGACATGTGAATGTGGTTCCGCGAGTCGTTTCCTCCTCCTGTGGTGTTTGTACTTTTGATAGTTTTGGTGGTGAGATACGAGTGTGTGACTTTGTGAAAACCAGCCCCTTGATGCACTATCACTGCAACAGAGTCACACCAGGTTTAGATTTGTTTCATGTGTTTTAGAGAAGTTTGCTCCCCTCATTCTTTGTCAACCCACGAAAACAGGCTTCTGCTCACACGCACTGGAGTCTGAAGACATTGTTCACACACACACACACAGAAATATCTCACCTGTACTGTGCAGATGGCTGTTTTTTTCTGCCTGGGTTTCAAAGTGAAGGACTCCCACATCTACCAGAGTCCAGGAAGATCAAATCAGAGATGTAAAAATCAAAACAGAGGTTTGCAGAGTGTCCTATTCTTAAATTAAAAGCATCAATTTTTTGAATAGAAAATCCTTTGGGGTAGTTCTTAGTAGTTCTAAGAGATATCCGCAGTTACATGTGAGCAGGAACTGACTTTCAAATTCATGCGTCTAATACCAGAAAAAAAGTATTTGCATCATCTTGGTTTTCCTACAAGAATCAAGAAAACTCATTGAATTTTTTTTCTTTTGCATTGTTATCTAATAATAAAGGCAACTTTTTCTGTTATCTTGACATGAAAAATATCACCTGATGATAATTCGCAAATTATTGATTACTTGGTTTCCAGCAGAGAACAATATTGGCTATATCTGGTCAACACAATAAATCAATTAGTAGTCACGAGGTAACAATCTTTGTAATGTTGAGATAACATAATATTAAGTCCTTATTTTACTATAACAAAGATCTTTATCCTGTGGTGAGGACTAATTATCTCATAATCTCGTCATAACAAAGATTGTTGTCTCATGATTCGTCACACATGATTGATTCATTTATCACCAGCAAACCATTTTTTTGTCTAGTTAATACAATGAACTTATCATACTCTAGTAATCTTTCTAATGTCAAGATAAAATAAGTCATTATCACAAATAATAATCTTTGTTTTGTCAAAGTCTTAAGATAATCAAGTAATAGCGACCAATTATGTCATTATCTCAACATAACACACTGTTATCTCAACAAAGACTAGTTATCCGGATAAAAAAATGATTGTTATTCCATGATTATTTACACATTATTAATGATTTTGTTGTCACTTGCCCTGTGGTGCATGGTCACTACAGTGGACAGCTATTTAAGAGTTATTTACTCCTAAATTCAATGGTTCATGTGGTGGAAATTCATATTAGCCTGAGTCAGGATATTTTTATTCTTCTTGGGGCCTGAAAAAATGTTTTCAATTCTGTTTCCAAATTTTTTTTTATTTTTTTTTAAAGTTATAGACAAACATTTGAGGGTAAAACAGTGTAATAACTATAAATTATTCAGTGTTAAAACGGATGAAAGAGAGTTAAAATGTTTCGCAAAGCATTAAAAAAAGATTAGTCATGAAATTACCACAAAAAAAAGAAGTCAAACGAAAAAAAAAGTCATATTGACATTAATTTTATACTGTTTTATGTTAAATGTTCCGTTACAAATATTTAAAAAAATGAAAATGTAAAACTTTTTTTTATGCCTTAAGACAAATAAAAACACTCAAGGAAAAAATCCTGACACTGGCTTTAATAATTCATGCATCACAGGGTTAAATGGCAACATTTGTTATGTTAAGTTTACGAAATAAACTAATCAGTTATCAAAAGATTACAAGCTTTGTTTTGTCAAGATTATGTGATTCGTCATTTTATTGAATAAAAAGAATTTCTTTTGATAAAATATTTTCTCATTATCTCGACATAACTTAGATTATCTCATGATTAAAACTTTTTATCTTATTGTCTTGACATAACAAAGACTGTTTTCTTGTGATAAAGACTTACTTTTTCATTATCTCATGATGGGGAATATTTTCACATACCTTGACATAAGGAAGTTTATCGAGAGAACTTTTTTATCTTATCTCGACACAACATAGATTTTTATCTCATGATAACAACTAATCTCATTCTTGTTGAAATAAGGATTACCTAGAGATAATAAATCCATTAATGTGTTATTTCAACATAACAAACATTGTTTTCTTTGATGATGAATTGTTGAGTTATGTGTGATTATTATGAGATAATGATCTTGTGTTGAGCTAATGAGATAAGTCACTATTGTGAGATAACAATGCAAAAGAAAAATCAAAGGCTGATTTTGTCTCTTTTTTTTCCAGGTCTTCTGGCATTTTTACAATTTTCATCCTAAACCTTGAGATTTCTGCTCTTTAAACTTGCATAAAGTCGGACACATCTGCATTTAAAGACATTTCACAAAAAGCATAGATGATTTCTTTCCTTTCCTGGAGTAGAGAATAAGGGGTCAGCTTCAGTTTAAATCACAGGGTGTAAAACTGAGCCGATCTGCACACACTGCACTTCATAGAGTTAGTGTTTACCGAAGCTCAAACTCCTCCACCATCACCTGCTGTTTCCATTCTCTGCTATAGATTTCCTGCATGATTTGGAGTCAAACCCACCGCACTGACTTTTTGTGTTTGTTTCCCTTGAAATAATTCAGAACAGTGGGACATCTTTGTGAATCTGCGTCACGATCAGAGAGAAGAGAGAGCAGATGTTTGTGTCTCTGCTGAATGAATTATTTCTCCTCACTTTCAAATAAAAAAAAAAGAAAGAAAGAAAGCATCCAGATGTATCCTCACAGTAACAGTCGTCCTCTTGTTTTGTTTGTGTTGGTTTGACCACAGATTTTGTTAAGCTGACATGTAAAGTATTTGTAAATTTAAATTTCCTACTTGACCCCAAGAGACAAAATACTTTTGTCAAATAAAGATGTTTGTAAGGAAGAAAAACAAAAAAAGCCTCTGCTGTTGTTGTTTGGTATCCCACATTCACCAGCTGCTTTTTCAGGTTCACCTGCTCACAGGGATTAAAGTTCTCCTTCACTTTCAGATGTGCAGTGTCAATCAGAAAGAAAGTGGTGCAGACTTCTGTTTTTAATGTTGGTATTTATCTGAATACTGTTACACAAGTTTAGTTTGGTATCTATGGTATTTCAGTGTTAGCTAATAGGTTTTATTGTGGCATCAATGAATATTTTCTGTCATGTCCTAACTTTTATTTCAGGTTCTGGCGTGCAATTTATGTACCCAACCAAAAGAAAAAGTACCAACATAATAAAAATCCATAACGTGACAGAGTTTGTTGTTACCACCATGATCAGGCAGAGCAGACACACTTTTTTTTTTTTTTTTTAAGATATTTTTTGGACTTTTCTGCCTTTAATGGATAGTGGAGGACAGTGGACAGAGTACGAAAGGGGGTAGAGAGTGGGGAATAACATGCGGGAAACAGGCCACAGAATCGAACCCGGGCCACCCGCTCGAGGGTGAACCTCATGGTGCGCGGCCATATCCACTAGGCCATCTGCACCCCAGACACTTTTTTAAGAACACGCGTTAAGACAACAGGTGATACTGTGGATGCCGTTTTTTTTCCCAACTCTGGTAAAGAAAGCAATAAAGACTTCTGCTGGCCGACAATAGTTTTCCTTGCAAAGAAAAGGTCAGTTAACACACAAGCAGCATGGATGCCATCTGACCCTGAGTGATGGGAGTCTCAAAAACTTATAAAGTCTTGAAACCCCTCCCCTGGGGCTTTGTTTCACACCTTCTCCGTCTGAGGTACATTTGGGAACAAAGGATCTTAAAATCAAAGGCTCTGAGAGGGGGGGTGTCCAGGATGGATTTTAAGGTGTGATCTTTGGGAGGACACAAAAGGTAAGGTGCAATGGGAAAGATTGTGGTGGGGGAAAGCAGGAAGATGTGACAGCAGGAGGGTCATTGGCCGTTTTCGAATTCACATACTATACTACCAGTATGCACTGATTTGTCCAAAATACAGTATGCAGTATGTGAACAAATGTGAAAGTTGCAGTATGCCAAAACTACCCGGATGACCTACTGATCCGGGAAAATTTCTCAGTATGCATCGGACCAGTCTACTTGGCGTACTGTTTCCCACAATGCAAAGCGCCTGGACGCAGGTCTGAATTGAAAATGACGGAAACTGGAGAAAGTTTGGATGAAGCAGCGGAACAATTCAAGTGTAAAACCCTAAAACATCTTTTAAGTGGGGAACTTACATGGTATATTTTATCATTATCCTATAAACATGTTTGAAATCATACCTGCATCATCAGAAACAGCTTTTCCATCATCTCTAAAAGTAAAAAGTCAACCCATTCCAGATATTTTTCAATAAATAACATAAGGTATAATACTAAAAATCAAATATGATTTCATTTTTAATCATTTCAATCATTTGTAATAACTGCAGAGGACGTCTGTGTTTTAATCCTGCTCTGTGCGTTAAATTTGCGACTTTTCAAACCCGGAAATTCCAACATTTTCCTTTAAACTTTAGAGTTGTTTTTTTTCTGGAGAATATTAATTCAATATTAATTAAGTTTTCCTAATTTAAGTTGATAATAATAAATTCTGGAAAAGTCAAGAAAAAAAATCCATCAGCTTTACTCTCCCGTTCCTCAAACTGGAAACCAGTGTAGCAAACTACAAAACAGAGCAAACAGAACCATCATACTATATACTCCATTCACATACAGTATGCAGTATGCAGTGTCTACTACATGCTGCATTGGAAAGTAGTATGTAGTAGGCGAATTCGAAAACGGCCTTTGTTTCTGGGAAAGGAATAGTCAAATGTCTCTGGAAAAAATGAGGTTGAGGTGTAGCCATGGGAAGGGCACAAAAGGAAAGGTGTGGTGAGGTGGGGAGGCGTGAAGACAGGAGATAAGCATTTGGTGGATGTGAAAACAGGGTTTTTCAATGTAAACATCAACATTTTAATCACAGTGAGCATCAGTGTGCACTTTCTGTCATGTCCTGACTCTTATTTCGGGTTCTGGCGTGCAATTTATGTACCCAACTGAAAGAAAAAGTACCAAGGTAATAAAAATCCATAAGTTGACAGAGTTTGACGTTACCATCACAATCAGGCGGAGCACACACACTTCTTTAACAACACGCTTTAAGAAAACAGGTGATACAACAATTACCCACAGTACCCACACAGAGCCCTGCACAACGTGAAACAGCTTCAAACTTGACCTTTAACAACACAGTTCTTACATGTTATATTAGCTTAACAAACTCATACTAGTTCTGACATCAGTTTTTGGTAATGATGTTTGATACCACTGATTTCCTTATCAATCCAACACTGAGTAAATTCAGGCTGACACCAATACTGATTATACCAATTGGACTGATTGTAAATAATAATAGATATATAGATAAAATGTTATTTTTCTTGATTTCAACAAAATCTTGTCGATGTAACTGAACACCAGAAGCTTCTAATCACACAATGACGGGTGGATCAACGTTCAAGAGTGAAGACAGGATCAATCATCAGTCTGTCACCTCTGAGACCAGAAAGAAAATACGTTGAAAAAGATCTTTAAGGGTTTAACTGGTGTTTCAGCTTCACCTTTCATCAGATATAAATAGGAGCTGATTGTTGGAACAGGACCATATATAACCATATGATTGGTGTAAATTGTTGGGTACACGGTGCTGCAGGTGGCGACTCAGTGGGGGGGAGGTGATAGCTGTCATTATGCCATTTCCCAGGATGCCTGATTACCTGCTCCTATAAACCCTGAGCCTGCAGCAAAAAGTGGAAAACCAAGAAATAAATTCACATGTACAGACCCACGGCGTCAGTAAAAGCTCAAAGTCCACTTTTCTGTGACAAATGTCCTTTCAGCAGCAGGAGTTTGGATCTGATGTGAAAACATTCATGTCCCAAACCTTTTCTCTGAGCTGTGGAGGAAAAAAGCAGCGTGTTGAGAATCCTCTGACAGCTGGGCGACTGTCATGAAGAGTGATGGCTGCACAATGACTTCAGAGAAAAGCCTGAACTACAAAGACTTCAACGGAATATCACAATTAGGCTTTGATTTCAGGAATTTGGTTTTAATGAAGAGGCTCAGAAGATTGTTGTTTACTTTCTCAGATCAAAATCAAACTGTAGAATATAATCCACGGACATGCTGTCATTTTAAAATACAAGCTGAGTTTACTATATCACAACGTTTCATCTTCAAAATATTTACTTAAAAGACTTTTTTTCTCCACATATGATGGATATGGTTCACACACCCCTGTTACAATGAGAGGTTTATGTGATTTAAAGTAAAGAGAGAAAGAAAATTTTTTCAGCAGCCCCTTTGGTAACCTCAGGAAGATGCGTAGAGTAAAACTGGTGCAAAATCTTTATTTCAACAGCACCGTGAAACTAGAAAATATGTGGAAAAAATACTGTGCTACTCCTCTCTCGTGCCATGAGGTCTGACTAATTGTGCCTAACCTGGTGTGTGAGACACGCCCCTTACCTTATACTAATTACAGGGCGCTGCAGTCAACCCAGGAACATGAATACATCAAAACTCAACCCTGTGGCCACTTACAATTATTTCAGGACTTTTTCCACCTTTAATGTGACCAATTACCTGAACATCTTCAAGTTCAGCTACTCTTGCCAGGACACCCTTGTCCCATGGTCTACAGAGAGCTGACAAAGCCTCAGAGGGATCTCATTGTTAACCCTTTAACACCTGAGCCTCAAAATGACTGCCTGGACACCTTTTTTCTTTTTTTATATAACTTATTTTGACTATAAAAAGGTCAGGAAATGTCATGTGAGCAAATACTTTGGTCCATTTGTTCTGAAATGCTTGGAACTCTCAATATCTGGGAGGCAGTTCAGATATTTAAAGTAATTTTATTTGAGCGGTGAAGCAGGAGGCTTGGGGAGGCACTGGACAAAAAAAAAAAAAACCGAAGACACAGGTGATCAGCCCTGGAGAAAATACTTAAAGTCACTTGAAAAGTGCAAAAAGGCCCAATTCCCCTGAGAAGTTAGCTGATGTAACGCAGTGGCTACAAGAATATTCTGGAGCCTGATTCCAGTCTCCACAGAGCTTGAATGTGTTCGCTGATGAGGCTGATGAGCAGCAGGTGTGCAGGAGCAGGAACGAGCCAGAGAGTGATGGAAGGAGCCACCTAAGACTTCAAGGGGAGACTGGGGCTGTTTTCCAAACCGCCTACTACATACTACATACTACAGTAGTAGGTAGTAGGCACTGCCTACTACCTACTACTTTCACATGTAGTATGTAGTATGACTGTTTTGTTGGACCTGTTTAGTCGTATACTACTCTGGATTTCTGTTTCAGGAAGTGGAGCTGATGGATTTTTTTCTAATGTTTAATTTCATCATAAGTAAACCATGAGTACATTTGGCATTTCAGTCATTAATTCACCACATCAATCAGTGGTGAAGTTACAGGAGCAATAAAAGTAGATAAGTTAAATTAGAAGTCAATGAGATACAAAGGAAAATAAATAAATGAATTTAAGCATGTGAAGGAAGTTGTAATTTTTTTTGAGAATTTTTATGTTTTTTTATTATTTTTAGTGGTTCAAGGAACAATTTTGATTCATTTAGAAAAACAACAAATTCAGGGAGAGATAAAAGTCCAGATTTTATTAAATGTGTAAAGGTATAGAAGTTTATTACAGCAAAATCGCCATATTTGACTTTTTTATCTTGCACCAAAAGTTATCATGTATGGAAAATAAATCTGAAACCAACTCACTTTGTATTTTTACAGTCGATGGAAAAACTGTGTCCACATTACCCACGTAGGTTGTTAGTTGAAAATAAAAAAGTGGTGATTTTTTTTACGGGCATTTATGAATTTGGTATAAGTAAACAGCTCGTTCATGATGAAGTGAGCAGATTTACAGCTGTTTCTTTCCTGTCACTTCACTTTTATCTCTCGGACCGTTTCACATTTTTGTTGTTGTGTTGTAGTTGAGCTGATTTATTCCAGTAGGTGTCAGTAATTCACCTCAACCTGAGCGCCCCCAAACTGACAAACAGCATTAGGGCTGTGCATTGTGGGAAACAGTACGCCAGGTAGACTGCTCCGTGGCATACTGAGAAATTTTCTCGGATCAGGAGGACATCTGAGGACTTGTAGTATACTATAGATCTCGCAAGTTTTCGCATACTGCCTACTAAATACTGAATTTCAGCCGAAGTAGTAGGCATCGCTAGTGTAGTAGGCATCGCTAGTGTAGTAGGCGGTTTGGAAAACAGCCTGGGAGAGTCACACCATTTCTGATTGACTTCATGTAACATGCAAGTAAAACAGTTTAAACTGGAGAAAAATACTAAAATGTAATTTGATTTTGGAGGTTTAGTGAAGGAAAAAAAACTCTGCAAATTAACAGAAGTAGCACATTTTACAGGATAAAGTTATAAATCTGAACATTAAAAAAACATGTACAATAACATTTAGGAGTCTTTGCCCTTTATTTTGTGTAAAAAATATCTCTCACATCATCACCAGAATCTCTAGCATCCCACAGCCTCTCCCTCTCTTTGAATACAAGTCACTTTAGTACAGCTACTCCTCATCACGAGACAAAAACTGAAACTGAAAGTAGAGGAGAAGCTCACACACACTGTGCTGTACAAACAAGGCATGGCACACTGTTTTACAAAGGTCAGCACACAATACAAAGCTCAAATAATGCATACACAGTACAAAGAAGACTTGAAACACCAGTCTAAAAAAGTCACCACACACTCCAAGCACCAATCTACACATACAATCAGGTATACAAAGTAAAAACTTGATAGAGAGCTTCATTCATAGCAACTTCTCCTCTGATGGCACTTCTTCAACTGGTTCACCTGTACCAGATTTGAGATTGTTTTTAACTGATTGTGAGGCACTTTGTGTTATTTGATTGTATGAAAAGTATTTAAATAAAAAGGTCTATAAATAAAGTTTGATTGATTGATGTATTGATTGATTGATTGATTGAATGATTGAATAAATTGATTAAATGATGATTGATTATGACAATAAGGTGAGCTCCCACCAATGAAAGGTATCAGGTATCAGAAGAGTACAAAAAATTCCCAAGCCATTAGATAAACCATGAAAACAGTAAACATAATCAGCAATAAGTGGAGAAAATATTGCACAGCAACATTGATGACACCACCAAGAAGTGGACGTCCCCAAAACTGCTAAAAAGAAGAAGAAAAGTGGTAATGGAGGCTGTCAGGAAAGCAACAGCAACATTTACGGAGCTTCACAAGTTGTTTTAAGTAATTACTGACTGTGCAGCTCATGATGACCAGCTCCATATAGTTTGTGTGTCTGGGTTATGAGGGAGTGTGGAGAGACGGAGGAAGCCTTTGCTTACAAAGAAAAACACTGAAGCCCAGCTACATTTAGTAAAAACATCAAAATAGAGTTGGAAATATTTTATGGTCTGATGAAACCAAGCTTGAACATTTTGACCATAATTCCAAAGAACAACACTGAAGCAAAAAAAAAAATCATAGAAAGTATTTCCACATGACTAAATGGCTTTCTTTTTGCATTCAGCCATTTTGGTAGTTCAACTTGATGCACTTGAGTAGGTTGAACTTCATTTATTTGGATTGATTGGAAAAAGGAGTAGATGTAAATGAACTTAGTTCCATACCATATCTTGTACCATGAGTGAGGGGGGCACACAGTGGACATGAGACCATGCTGTATGTGAGTGAATCACACAGGTGTCACTAGCTGTCTACGCCCTGTGGTGTTTACTGGCTGTCTACTCTCCATGATGTAGACCTATACACCATAATTCAACACTTAGTACATGATAGGCAGCTTAAATGCATATATGAAAACACCTGTTCAAATTAGAGGCTAATGCAAAACATTCACAGGAATTTTCATCAAAAGTTCCATTGAAGAAAATACCAATATTTATTGATACTCTTGACATCCAGTCTATGCTGTTGACAGCTGGTCTAAGCCATGGATCATAGACAGCCAGTCTATACCAGAGCAAACACAACATGTGTCACTTATGTAATATATCCATGTACAGCAGTGTCTCATGTCCACTGTGTGCCCTCCTCACTCATGGTAAAGTGATAGCTGTAAAATTGCTCTGAATTGAGTTGGATCCAAACCTAGTAAATAAGTTCAATCAACCCAAATGAATGAAGTTGAACCTTTGCAAGTGCATGAAGTTGAACTACCAAAATGGCTTAATGATAAAAGAAAGCCATTTGATTACATAGAAATACTTTCCATGATTTTTTCAAGTTCATTCAAAGAGTAATTTTTTTTTCAGTGTGGAGAAAAATAAGTCAATGTTAGAGACAACATTTGAACTGCAATGATCATAACTGCTGCAGAGTTCAAAACTTGTGATAGTTTTCAGCTCAGTCTGCTCAACGTCAGCTCTGTCATGTCAGTTTGTGTGAATCCTCCTGACAACGTTTCTCTGGTTGAAACTCTGCAGACAGACTTTGATTCCCTCTCAGCAGCACATGTTTCTCTGATCCCTCTTATCCTGTTAGGATATGTTGTTGCTGGCTCAGCCGCGTGTTGGAGACGAAGTCATTAACAATTCAGAAAAAAAAAGAAAAAAAAAAGAAAAATGGTCTGTGGGATTAATTTTTAGACTTGTTTGAAGTTTTCTGCTTTCATTTGGATTAAGACATAAAACCTTCAGCTGTTAATGAAGATTCTGATGAGGAACACAAACACTGAAAGACTTTCCTCTCATCACTTCTTCCTCTGGATGTTTTCCAAATGTTGACAGGCGTAAAGAAATCCTTTCTGATGAGCGACAGAAACCATCACTGGATACACTTCCTCCCAATTAAAAGGTCTTTCCTTGTTTTTGTCCTGAAGTTAGAGTCCACTGAGGTTGTTTACCCTCTGTTCTTCTTTAAGATAATGTTTTTATAGTTCTGAAGACTAAAAAATACACTGCACAAAACAAAAACCTATGAGCTCTTAATTAGTTTTATACAATAAAGAGTTGTTTGTCTCGGTGTGTGTGTTTTTGTGCTGTGAATAATCGTTGTTTGGTAAGCTGTCTTCAGCTGATAGCACAATTTGCTCTTTACTCAGTGAGATTTAAGTGCACACTCTGGAAAACACAAGAATATATTTCTTTCTAGCCGCCTGCATGCATCACTTCAGGTTAACTCACTTACTGTGACTCTGATCCCATTTGTTGTGCTTTGTGGGTCAACGGCAACCAAGGTCGACAGCAGCTCTGCAGGGTCGGGTGATGACACCGCACCAGCAAGGACATAGCCACAGAAATGGTCATTTATTAAAGAGGGGGTATTCTGCGTTCTCATATTTCAAACATACTTTAAAGTAAGAATGCTGGATGTTCAGACTAAACCTGTGCAGATTTTCAAACATTTCCACATTCATATATTGTAGAAATCTCTGAATCTGTTTGTACTCTGATCAAGACACCCTGCTTTAAAAATTGACATGATAAGGTCATCATAGGGATCTACTAACCAGTTCATGACACACTAGAGGGGGGGTCTCAAACATCAAGGTCTGACCTTAGCTCCACCCCAAACAGGCCTTCAGAGGGCTGGCCAATCAGAGGGAAGGGGGTTTGAGGAGTAGGGAGCCTTAAAGAGACAGCAGAATTTCAGACAGATGCTGAAATAAGGTTTTTCTAAAACACCATGGAGAAAAAAGATTTAATGACAGTTGTGTTCAGCAGTTTGTGCCTCAAACAGAGAAATCATTTAAGGCAAATGAGACACACCCCTTGTGGCTCGACGAGAATATCATGTATGGGTGAACCAGAGAATCCAAGTTGACAGAACTTGTGTCTTGACTTGATAATTTGGGTTGTGTCAATAAGTTGCATGATAAGTTGAGAAAACTCAAAAAGTGATTGCATCAAGTTGCCTTGATATTTTGAGTTTTCCAGGCATTTTTTTTTTTTTTTTTTTTTTTTTACAGTGCACAGTTTCCGTGCATTTGTGCAGGGTCTATATCTACATCTTGTTGTACAACAACAGGATACAAGAAAATCTCTGTTACCTTTATCACTCTGGAGCCCCATGATTGAAACTCACATCCACTTGTTACACTGATATGGAAACCCTTATTAAGCCAATGATAGGAGAAGTGTGTTGGGAAATAATGAGGTTTTATTCGTGGCATATGTGTAAGCTATAATTTGGACTCGAATGAATTAGAGGACATTTATTGGCTCAACAATTGCAAGTTGTCTTTTTTTTTTCTCCACTGTACAAGATGCAGTTTTTGGACATGTTCTTCCAGATAATTATATTCTCCATTGAATCCTTATTGAATTCTATTTCTCTCTGCCACAAAAAAAAAGCCTTGTCATGAAAAAAATCCTGAAGTCCAGTCTTTTGGAACAAAGTGTGAATCCTTTGGAGAGATGTAATGTCATGTTCAGACATAATTGTTTCCCTTCTTACTGTAGCTTGTCGCCATGTCGTCTTTTGAGAGCAATTATTCGACTCAGAGCACAGAAGCAAAGGCCAGAGGATATTATCACATCAGCATTAGACTCTCCCCAGCCTGGTGTGGAGCTGCTAAATGTGGACACACTGTGGTGTTAACCTTTATGTCTTTATTCTGCTCCTCTGAGAACCCCATAGTATCTTTACATGATTTATGACTCAAAAATATCTCCATTCTGCTCACACTGGGGTTTTAGGAAACTCTTTTTTTTCAGATTCTGTTTGAAACACTTTGTTTCAGTTGCTGTCTTTTTAAGGCTCCACACGCCAACAAAACCCTCCCTCTGATTGGCCAGCCCACTGGACACCTGTCAAATGTGGAGCTATGGATGAACCCTGATGTGTCATGAGCCAGTTGCACCTACAAGGAAATAAGTAAAGAGAGACATTTTAAGTTGTACTAAATAGTGCTTCTTAAGTGGAGTACACTTACAAATGAGTTTAAGCAACTATGAATGTAGTCAATGCAAAATTATTACCCAGGTGACACATGGTTGACCATGAGTGAGGAGGGCAGGCAGTGGACACGAGACCCTGCTGTACATGGATATATCACATAGGTGACACAGGCTGTCTTTGCCCTGGTATACACTGGCTGTCTACACCCCATGGCTTAGTCCAGCTGTCTACAGCATAGACTGGATGTCAAGTACATCAATAAATAATATTTTTTCCTGTAGAGCTCTTAATGAAAATTCCTGTTTATGTTTTGCATTACCCTCTAATTTGATCAGGCATTTTCATTTGCCCACTTAAGCTGCTCATCATGTTTGCTGAATTGAGTTGTAATTCATACTCCATGGAGCATTGACAGCTAGTGTACGCCACAAAGTAAAGACAGCTTGTGACACCTGCATGAGTCACCCATGTACAACAGGCTCTCATGTTCACTGTGTGCCCTCCTCACTCACTATTACAAAGTTTGATAAGGAAATAAGTTCAGTTCAATTACTCATGTCAAGTCAGTCATATCAAATCTCTTTTCTCTGAATGCCTGAACAATTGTAGCAGTAAGTAGAACACACAAACAGAGAAACTTGTGCCTTTACTTACCTTGTATTTTTCTTTAAAAGACAAAATGATGGTGCCAATGTTGATTCAGCAGGCTGTCTTCAGTGCCACGGTTGTTTGCAGGACTGGTGTCTTGGTTGCTGAGCGGGAGAATGAATGCTACTAGAGCACATGCTCACTTCTTCTCTTTAAATGAGCAGTGACGGTGAGACTGTGTTGGCTACTCATTGTTGTAAGTGAGCTTAACTCCATCAAGTAGTGGAATGTAAGTCAGGGTAGCTATAGGATCTTAAAGAGTATGTGCAGATGCACACAGACGGAGAGCAGTAGGGACAACATCAAATCCTTTTTCTGGAAATATATGATATAAATCATAGTTACATCAGTAGCAGTTAGAGAATAGATGCTGCTTTCCCTAGATCCTGTCTTGTTAGCTGATATTGTGAAAAATAAATATTTCAACTACCACGGACATATACTCCTCCAGATGCAGGAAACGGGCCTCCTGCATCATGAAGGACCCCACCCATCCCGCACATGCTCTGTTTGTCCCTCTCCCCTCAGGCAGGAGGCTGCGGAGCATCAAGAGCAGGACTACCAGACTGAAGAACAGCTTCTTTCCTGAAGCTGTGAGACTGTTGAACTCTGGTGGTCCCCTTTAGTGCCCCCCCGACAAATGAACACTGCAATTTTTGCACAGTTTAGTATTTTATTCTGTCTATTTGTTAAAAAGGCTAGTTGATTGTGTTCTTCTTTTATTCTCTTTTTTTATTGTATATTTGTATATATTTATTATTCTCATTTCTACGATTGGGCTTGCTCCGGGACCAGGGTAACCTAATTTCGTCCCACCCATGTTTTACATGGGTTGAATGACAATAAAACTCCTTGAATCCTTGAATCCTTGAATATTTTGAAATTAAAGCATCCTATAGAATATTGAAAGGTAGAGTGTGTATCTTCTAGCAGTGAACAATTCTACAATTGTACAATTCCATCTAGCAGACGCTTTTGTCCAGAGCAACGTACAACGCAAGCAAGAAAGACTGAAGGATGAAACCTTCATGAGTGCAATGAAGTGCTTCAAGTTGAATGGCCACAGGAGCCACCATCATCTTCACAAAGAAGTGCTGTTAATAAAACGCACAAGGCATTTCCTTTTTTTTTTTTTTTTTTTTTTAAATAAAACATACAGCATATATCTCTAGAAACGAACCACCATACACTGAATTCCACAACATTGTTAAACATTCCACAACATTCAAAACTGAGTGCTCACTGTTCACTAAGAGCTACGTATGAGACCTTCCGGTTCATTCCACCCCTGGGACAAAGAGGAAAATGTTCCCTGAATAAATGAGTCTTGTGAACAAGTAAGATGACAAGTATACAACTCTGCAACAATCATGGGATTATTATGACATGGTCAGTTATAGTGTTGATATAATTAAAAAGATTATAATTATAATAATAAGTGAACACACTGTTTGTTTACAGGTATTAAGGGTGTCAATTAGATGGAACCTACGATGTGAGTAGTGGTGGCTTTCTCCAGCCCTGAGTCATGTGTGCAGATGTCAGAGGTGACACAGGCTGATGAATAATACAGGAGCTCAGATCAAAGGTTCTCTAAAGCGTTCACACCTTCGATTGGCAGAGAGCGACATGCAGCAGCTGTTAGCGTGTAGGCTGAGGGGCAGCAGGAGGAGGAAGGAGCAGTAAATCAACCAGCCCCCCTGTTATTGAGTGAATGAAGAGGACTGATTACTCTGATTTTACCCAGCAATTACAGAATCCTACTCCACGGTTATTGACTCCATCTGTAACACACCAGTGATTCATCAGAGATAAATCATCTTCACTGTACAGTAAGGAGGATTAATGTGATTAGAAACGCTAATCCTTTTGAGCTTACTGCTGGTTAAACAGCTTTATCATTGCTCTACATGCTCTGAATCATATGTTACCAGACGTGTTGTTATGATTCCGTTGGATTTCAGTTTGTTGTAATGTTAACGAATAGGCCTTTTGAGTTCATAACTAACTGGGCTTCTGCTTATTTTGACCTATGGGCTTTCTGAATGACTGGGCTTCTCATTTTTTTTGTATGATCAAGCCTATTGACTAACAGGCCTCCTAATTTTTTGACTAAAAGGCATCCTGACGTTTTGACCAATGGGCTTTCTTACCAGTGGGCCTTCAGATTTTATGACGAATGAGCCTCTTTTCTAATAGGCTTTCTGATTTTTTTTTTTTTTTGACTAACGAGGCTTCTGTTTATTTTGACCAATGGGCATTCTGAATTACTAGACTTTTAATTTTTATTTATTTATTTATTTTTTGTATGATCAAGTCTTTAGCCTTCTAATTTTCTGACTGTTTGGCCTTCTTATTTTTTTGACCAAAAGGTCTTTTTACTAGTGCTGGTCAAAATTAACGCTTTAACTTTGGAGATTCATATTAATTTTATAACGCGTTATAAAACAATTAACGCAGTTTTGACAGTTTTGTTACTTCCTGTCACTGCTGACCTGTAACCTCTGATGACGTATGCAACCAAGCTAGCGAGCCGTCTGGTTTGAGCAAGATGGACAACGACGGACTTTTAGGCGGAAAGTTTCACTTTAAAAAATTGCCCGACGGCACATTGGAAAAATCTAAAGTAATTTGGGTACTCTGCAAAAGCGAATTTAACAACCACAGAAGTAGTATTTCTTTGGCGTATCATCTCAAAGCTAAACACCCAGCTGAAGTTACGTCCTCCGGGCCCCGCCAGTCTACGCTGCTGGAGTGTGGCGCTCATGGGCGGATAACTAAATCTGTAGGTGAGAGGGTGACCAACTCCCTGGTTTAATGGATTGCAAAAAACTGTCGCCCAGTGAACATAGTGAGTGAGTGAGTGAATGAGTGAGTGAATGTGTGTGTGTGTGTGTGTTTGTGTCAGGGTTGGAGTGTGTGTGAGTGAAGAAGGGCTGAGCCAAATTGTCTCTATGGAGTGAAATATGTTCGATATTTTCAGCAGGATTTTTTCCTTGTTCTTTTTTATTGACTCCAACACATTTTTTAAATTTAAATGACATGAAGATGAAACAGTTTTTGGTTGTTATACTGGTAGTTCATGAAAGAATTGTTGTCCAAAAGCTAAACTATGCTGAGAGATCAAAGAAAGTTATTAAATAAAATAGTCTTTGAATCTAAAATTTACTGTCTTTGTGTTGATTCTACATTAATTCCATGATTTTACTTGAGTAAATATCTGTTACAAGCTTCTGTCTTCAGTAGGAAAATGAGATTAATCTAGATTAATGTACTGATGAATTAATCTAGATGAATCTAGATTAACTACAGAAAATTGTGAGATTAATTAGTTAATTTTTTTCAATCTATTGACAGCACTACTTTTTACTAATAGGCCTTATGAGTTTCTGACTCACTGGGTTTATTATTTTGACCAATGTGCTTTCTGAATTACTAGGCTTTTGATTTTTTTCTCAATAGCCCTTCTAACTGACAGACCCTCTGATTTTCTAACTAACAGGCCTTCTGACAACAAGGTAGTTTCCTCTGTTAGATAACTTCAGTTTAGGCATTGCTGGACTTTCAGACAGGAAAATGACCCGAAGTAAACCTCAAAGTTCACTGAAACTTGGTCTCAGAAGACGCCCTGGAATAATCTGGAGTGATGATCCCAGTCATTTGACATAAACCCTAGAGAAGAGAACTCCAGCTGGGATCATAGGAAGGTGGTTGCAATCCAAGAATATTAATGAACTCAAAGACGCTGCTTATGAGGAATGGGTTGAGATTCCTGTGCCATGCTGACAGAGAGTGGAGTCTGTTCGTGCATCACATTTGCAGCGGGTTAAAACAGCCAAAACTGCTTTTTCAGTGCTAAAGATGCTTGTTAATAATGGAGCAGAATATTTCTAATGATACAAATTCATTTAAAATGCCATTGCAGTTGAAATTGAAGACAGAAATGCAGACATTTATTGTGTGAAACATTTTTTTTTGGTCCATTTTTGGTTTATTCTGTTAATATATTCCACAAGAGATCAGCAGTGTTAAACTCTGAGATTTTGTACAAACCGCCACTTTTAAGACAAGCGTCTGTTCTGTAACACATCATACAGACTGATCACTCCTTAAATATGCCTTTTGTTGGAACATCTCTCTATTATCAGCCAATAGCTCTCTGCTCCTGACTCATTACTGACTCAGATTATTAATCAAGCTCTCACACCTCAGCTCATTTCCGCTCCTCCAGAAATACAGCGCTCGCCACAAGCCTCAGTATTTCAGCCCGTTACCACGTTCTGCAGCTTCTGTTTGAAAACATCAAAGACCTCTTACAGATCAGGTTTCATTCTGCCAGACACATTTGTGGCTCTGTGAGCTATTATGCACAGTTTATGTAAGAGGGATTTTCAAAACAGCACTAGAACTTTGAAAAGCGTGTGCCTTGACTAACATCCAAGACTCCTGCTCCCAGATTTCTGAAAAAAGACAACACTTCTAGCAACAGATGGAGCCGAGCATGTTGTTTGTTACTGAACAAACAGATATGAAGGAGCAGGGCGTAGGAGGGGAAACAAAAAAACAATGGCAACACGAGCACACACTTCCTATCCAGTATTCAAAAAGAGCCTGAGAAGCGTTCGTAGGAACAACCCAAAGCAGAGCGCTGATCCCTGCTAACTGTATCACTGCATTCACGGCTGTGTGTGTCTTATCTGTGCTGCTGGAATGTTGCTGTTTGCTCATGTGGAAGACTGGGCTACTTGACGCTTTTATGATGAGCCAATTGTGTCTCTGCTGCAGAGGGAAGTCAGGCCAAGCCCATGATCTCTGACTTATGGTTTTTTAACGGTGTCTAAAAGCTGCTTCAAGATGACCTTTAGTTCCAGAGTAAGTTTATATATATATATATATGAGACCATCTGCACGAAGTGTGTATTACCATAATTTCTACTCCTTCTGTAAGTGTGAGGCAGTTTACTTTTACACACAAGGAAAAATTGTTGATACCTTCCATTAAATGAAGAAAAACAAAAGATAGTCACTGAATAAACTTGAAACTGAAAACAGGTGTAATAAATAATAAATATTCAAATAAAATTGACTCCTGAATCTGTTGTGGAGCATGTGTCTGTGATGTGGGTGTGACTTATGGAGCTGCTGTTATGTCTGTACCACTGTTACCTAGAGATGTGTGCTTCTGCATGGTCTTTCACAACCTAAGTTTTGTGAGACACATTTTTCTGGCTCTTCTTGGAAGCTTGTCTATAATTGCAGACCGGCTAAATCTTGCATCATTGGCGTACACAGACTTTTTGAAAAGCAGAAAAAAAAGATATGTGCAGCACATTCCCACAGTTGAAGGGGGCACTAAGTTCCAGTCATTCTCAAGAGCACTGTAGCGCCCCTAGAGGGCAGTTAATCACGTTTAAACAACATAACGGGGTCGTTGGGTGTATTTTTCCACCAATAAGAGCACCTTAGCCCCCATTTTTGACATCAAAAAGAAAGTTTTGGTGCCCTTCTGGCTCCCAGGAAGGCACTTAAGCGCATGTTTCGGCTCCCAAGAAGGCAAATTAGCAAGTGTTGCACTTAATAGCGTGGTTTTGCCATCCAAGAGGACATTTTGGCCAATTGGTTTTGGCTCCCAAGAAAGCAACTTAGTGTGCTCAAGACCCAGAAGAGACACTTGCTTTTGTGGTTTTGCCACAGAGAGGGCACCTTAACCCCTACTTATGACATTCAAGAGGGCACTTTACTGTTGTATTGTCAGTCAAGGTGGCATTTTGAAACATGGTTTTGGTTCCCAAGAAGTCAGTTTGTCTGTGTTTCGGCTCACCAGAGGGCAAATTAGCTTGTGTTTTACCCCCAAGAAGGCACTTTATCATATGTTTTAGCTCCCAAGAGTGCACTTGATGGTGTGCTTTTGCCACCCAGGAGGGCACTCTGGCCAATTTGGTTTTACTCCCCAATAAAGAACTTGGGCACTTAAGTTAGTGGTTTAACCATCCAAGAGGTCACCTTAGCCCCCATTTTTTACACCAAGGAGGGCACTCAATTGCTGTTTCTCCAATGAAGAAGGCACGATTGTGTGTGGTTTTGGCTCCCAAGAAGACACATAAGTATTTGTTTATGCTCCCAAGAAAGCACTTGAGCCCAGTTTGCGGCTCTGAAGAAGGCACTCGCGCACTTGATTTGGCTTTCAAGAGGGCAATTTAGCCTAATTGGGCTCCCTGGGAGGCACCTCAGTTTGTGGTTTTGCCATTAAAAAGGTCACCCTTTCTCCCATTTTGACACCCGAGGTGGCCCCTTGGTGCATTTGTGCTCCCTTAGAAGATACTTGAGTTTATTTTTTTGCTTCCCAGAAGAGGATTTAGCATATTTGGCTCCCAAGAGAACATATAAGTGTGTTTTTTGATTCCCAAGAACGCACTTTAGTGCATACCAAAAAGAAAAATTTAAAAGAAAAGTCTGATTTCATTAAAATTTCAATTTTTTTATCATTATTTTTGTCAGTTTGAAGATCTTTCGGCGACCATTATAGGTTTTTCACTGTTTCATGGGAGGGTATGTGAAGTTAAATCCATGTGTACATATTTTTGTTTGCCAAAGGAACGTGTTTGTTTATGGTGATGGGTTATACGTTCTTCACTCTCTGGGGCAGGTTGGTAGTTGAATTTCCATGTATGTACCTCTTCTTGTATCAATAACTTCAATTTAAAAAAAAAAATAAGTTAACCCCACTGACTGATCCCAACACAAATACAGCACTGATAGGATTACACGTCTGATCAATGGTTTTTAAAACACAGCAGGTGATGTCCTGAAGGTATGAGAAGAACCCAGCTTGATGCTTTAATAAACTGTTTCTGTTGTCTGCAAACTGTGAGTCAACAAAGAGGAACAAAAGTCCGCCACTTTATTTTCCAAAACAACAAGAAGAAGAAGAAGAATCTGTGACTAAGTTCAGAATAAAATATCAGTGCCACTTTGATGTACAGTGCTCATAAAGGCTGTGGCCCCCAGCTGAAGCAGGAGCCGTAATGTGCCTTCATGTCACAGTGGGAGATAGAAAAGTATGCAGAGCTCTGGTAATTAAACAGGTAGAGGCTTTACAGCAGCAGCAGCCACAGGGTTATTTTTACCAAAGGAGATCACACTCAGTACCAGGTTCTGGTCGTCTACCTGTCTGCAGGTGTTTTTTTTTTCTGTAAAAGATTCATGAAAATTATATGGTTTACAGCAAATTCCTCTCATAGTTCAGTTTTCAATCACCCACAAAAACAGGCTGCATTAGAGGACTCTTTCAATATTCCGGTCTCTGCCACAGGAGCAGCACCAAAATCAGAAGACAAACACTTAGTGAGGTTTTTACTCTGTCAGAGAGCTCTGAAGTGACTACAGATAAATGTATATTTCTGTTAGAATATGTTTTTGAAAGCACAGGGAGCCTCAAGGTCTTTCTTTGTGGCATCAGATGTGGAGAAGGAAAACATAACACAGAATATCAGACAGAGTCAGGGTGAACTGTGGTGTGTTTGTTGGTCATGTGATCATACTAACAGTTTGATGTTGAGCAGATAAATTATCCATGTTTTGAGGTTACTTAAGGTCACTGAGTATTTCTTTCTCATGCAAAAGGTGAGGAAATGTGTTTGTTGGATCATTGATTGGTTGGTTTTGTAATCTTATACAGTTATAATGTCTGTTTATATCTGTTCTAAGTGGAGAAACATTTTGTAAGGAACATGGATTTTTTTTTAGCTTTATAAGAAGTATGTATCTCCTCTTTTGATACATTTGACTTTCTACAATATTTAAAGTGTCCACAGTCTTCCCAGGACCTAAATGACCATTCTTGTCTATGTGGACCTGCTGCCTACACTAAACAGTGTGGACCTGCTGTCTGTGCTACATGGCGTAGATGGGCTACTCCAAACAGTGTAGACCAGCAACTCCTCATGCTTCATATAAGTGGTATAATTAACATGATGTTATTAAAAACTTCATGAAAAATATCAAAAGATAAAGTAATTCATACAAAGTTTAGTTTTGCTTGATCTGCTTAACAAAATTAAGTTCACTTAACTTGATTTGTATTTTTCATGTAAAGAAAAAAAAGTGGCCTAGACAAGAAGCAATCTTGTTTCAGCAACATAAATAAATTATGCGAAAAGTTGCCCTAATTTTCTTAAAGGGAACCCCGACTGTAAGGACTAATAGGCATGAATATGCTTAAATGTTTGTCTCATACTAGAATTTGTTGTTAAAAGACATAATGAATTGGTTTTTCTTTAAAAAAATACAGTTTAAAACACAGTTTCTATCCTTCAGGTGCAGCCATTGTTTTACTGCCGCAATGCATTCTGGGTTGATGACGTAGATTGGTTGCTTGGTGCCGAGCATCTGGATTTCTCCGTTTACTCACTACTAGTCGCTGTAAGTCACTAGGTTTCAGGAGGGAAAAAAACATAATAATGCCACATGTGGCTGCTTTTGGGTGCACTTTTCAGTCCAAAGGAAACAAGGAGACTGATGTTAGTCTGCACAGCTTCCCAAAAGACAAGAAAAGAAGGAAGTTGTGGGAAATGGCTTGTGGGCGTAAACAACTTCCGATGGACCCGTGGCTATGTTCTGGCCACTTCTCCCCAGAAGCATTTGCTGCATTTAGCCGGCCCATGCTGATGAAAGAGCTGACAGGTGTGGGTCATTATAAACGGAGACTAAAGCCAAATGCTGTGCCGACTATTTTCCAACACAAACCCACAAAACTTCCTCGGGAAACCACTGAAGTCCGCTCCAGGACTTATATGATCCTGTATGAGATCCAGCCCGGTGCAACCATATGACATCACTACCCAGACGTTATTGCGGCGTAAACAACAATGGCGGCCTACAGGTGAAAGTATTTTTTCAAATTTTATACAAACTAAGATATTTTGAGAGATTTTATTATCGTTCTTATGTAGCTGGTAAAAACACTGATCATTTAGGAAAATGACGTTCTGGTAGCCAGGGTTCCTTTTAAGTAGATCTACCAGTAGACTTTTATCATTGCAGGAAATACATTTATATCTGAAGAAAAATGAGTCCCAAGAGCTCAGTATGGAGATTGTTAGGAGAGTTGTTCCCTCAGTGTAAAGATTTGTCTCACTTTGGTGTTGAGCTGCCAGGAAGTGTCCAAGGATGTGAGGAACCAAAGAAAACTGAGTCCAGCCTGGATTTCAGCCGTCAGCTGCTGCAGTGATGGCTCTCTGATGCTGGCAGGGCTGCTCGTCTGTGCCCGCTGTCTGACAAGAGATGTCAGGATCTGTGCGCTCTTCTTCTTTCATCTCCTCCTCGTGGGGTTGTTTCTCGTCAGAGACGCGCTGCTGAAACAGCTGATGTAAACCCTGCTGTAAGCGTTGTTTCTTTGCTCTTTAGACACGGGAGCTGTTGTGTATCCTGGTGGACCCTTTGACATTTTCCACCCCTGCCTGTTTCCCTCTGAATCCAATCAGAACATGCTCAAATCTAATATAAATTTCTCCCCTCTTCCTGGCAAATCAAATCACACACATGTTAACGCACAAGTGTGCAATACGTGCACCACTGCACATGCAGGCATCATTAAGACTGTCTTCAGAGCTTCTACAGTAAAATCTGTCCCTGGATGAAATGCTTCATCTCCTGTCACTTTGCATCCAGGAGCAGTAAAAAAGGAGTTTTTCTGTCTAATGAAGATGTGACATTAAAGAAAAAAGATGCCACAGCAGGACAGCAGTTGGTGTGGGACTTGCCTCTGTCGCTCCTCTCTTCAATATTGCACCACAGCAGTGGAGCTCTTGTCAACCAGATGTGGCCAATAAACAAAGAGAGACTCGTCCTCCAAAGGGATGAGATACTAAAAAGAAATCCCGCCAGGAGGCTCTACATTATTAACTTTCCTCAAAACTCTCATCTCTGCAGTTCCAGAGGAAACTTTCTGCAGCACAGAGAGGACTGTGATCAGGACTTCTATCTCCACATTTCACAGCCTGACAAATCTGGAAACTGTGCAGGAATGTGATCTTCTTTTCAGAGCTGTCCCTGCTCATAGAAATGATCTATAACACAGGATTGAAACCATAAAGTCAGATGTTTTTTTTACTCATGTGGGTGCTGCTGGAACAATCTTTACAGATGTGGTAAACAGAAAGTGTCAAACACTGCCTTTCTTCTGATTTCATCCTTGCATACAGACAACTTTGAGACTTTATTTTTCCAAATAACTTTCATGGGACTGTGAGTGAGACAACAGTTCAATCTTTCATTGTCAGAGAGCAGAGGCTCAGGCCAGAAACTGTTTGTACATTCTGCCAGCGTATATTGCCAGCTGAAGTAAGACATATTTCTGGGTTCTTCCCCCTGACCTCTGTCTTCACCAACTAGAAAGATGGACATACCTGAAGGAGCTTTCCTGACACACTGTCAATATAATAAGTTGACTCTACTTTAAAAAAGCAAAGTCATTGCCTTAAAACCAGTCATTTATGTTTACTTGGATAAAGTAGATTTGAGTTACTTCTTTTTTGTGAGTTTGCAGTACTAAAATGGACTTGAATAAATTATATGATAGTAACATATGTGCAAAATCATTACTCAGGTTGACCATGAGCGAGGAGGGCAGGCAGTGGACATGAGACCCTGCTGTACATAGATATATCACATAGCAGAGATGACACAGTAAACAATTGGTAGCAGAGTTCCCATTATACTACTGTAAAAAAAAAAAAAAAAAAAAAGTTATTTTTAATGTAACAGAAATTAACAGCACTTTACTGTTCATCACCTTGTGACCATGAGTGAGGAGGGCACGCAATGGACATGAGACCCTGCTTTGCATAGGTGTATCAAGTAGGTCACACAGGCTGTCTTTGCACTGGTAAAGACTGGCTGTCTATGCTCCATGGCTTAGTCCAGCTGTCAACGGCATAGACTGGATGTCAAGGACATCAATAAATAATGTAATTTTCTTCTGCAGAACTCTTGATGAGAATTCCTGTGAATGCATTAGCCTCTTATTTGAACAGGCGTTTTCATTTGCCCACTTAAGTTGCTCATCATGTACTAAGTGTTGTATTAGAGTGTGTGACTCTACATTATGGAAAAATGTTTGCAGGAGATTGTCAGTCTACACTGTGGAGCGTGGACAACAAGTCAATGCCATGGGGCATAGGTAGCCAGTCAGTTGGTCGGTGCCTTGGAGCAAAGACAGCCAATCTACACCACCGAGCATAGGCTATTCATGCTTGATTCACCCATGTACAGCAGGGTCTCATGTCCACTGTGTGCCCTCCTCACTCACGGTTAGAGGGTTTGGCTCTCAACTTATTTGATAAGTTACTGCCATGACATGAGTTGTCAGAACTTAGTCCTTTTCAGCTTTAACAACTAAATGCGTGTGGTCAACTTGGAAATTTTGAGGCAATCAGTTTCCTTAATTTTTCAAGTACTAAGTTTAAGTGAGTAGACTCAGTGAGTGAGTGAGCTAAAATAAGTGAAGGTAACTTTTTTGTTTTAAGTAGGATTTACTATTACATTGTACTGTGCAGAGCTAACAACTAGAGCTAGTTCCTCAAATTTGGCTATGAGGAACCAAATGGTACAAATGGTTCATTATTGTTGTTTGCATTAAGGCCTGAACTCCTGTGAAGATTATATGATCTTAAAGTTTGTTAAAGCAGCTGCACCACATTATCTGACCAAGGGCAGTAAAAAAGATCCAAAGGCCAGTGTTGTTATGCTGCTTGTTCACAGCTGTGCATTTTTGAAAACATTAGTATTACAGAGTACAATGGTTCATGAAGCTACCTTTGTGAAAAAATGAATAAATAAAAATAAAAAAGAGCATTGAGTCTGAGACCTGCATCATAATATGGATCTAGTGTGGCAACTCATGTTTATTAAACTACCTTCTCAGACTCTACCTGTTTCTCAATCCTCACCCATTCAACTGGTTTCACACAGCTACATGTACACACAACATACTATAGCGCACAACTTATCTATTTTCTACAATTTCTCCAAATTTGCAGCCTCCAAATATTTGTTTTGCCATCCACAATGCACACTTTTATAAGCTGGATGTAAGTCCCACTCTGACAGGTCCTATGAGAAACTGGTTCAAACAAAAGGTTCCCAGTACATGTTAAATATATGGGTCATCGACAAAAAGAGGGTCTAAAAACGTATTTTTAAAAAGTTCTTTGAAAATGGATAAAAACATATTTCTGAGTGAAGAATTATGTTTTCTAACAGATTTCAGTAGTTGACCAACATTTCAAAGTTTTTAGGTTCATTATTTTTTAGTATTTTTAATTTGAGCACCCAAAAATGTCAGGTGGCGCAACCAAATATATGAAAATATATTTATATGTTCCTGTTATTTTTTCTGTGTGAAATTATTGGCAAGTCTCTCTCAAGTGTCTGTAGTGACTCATACATTTTCATTTTGTGTGTTTCATTTCTTTTATTTGTGAATAAGATAAATAATTTGATGTTAAAATAACATTTCACATTATTACATTGGTTGTACCACCTGACATGGAAATTGTTCCAGTCACCAATGAAGTGAAAAAACCTATTTTATCAGTATTTCAGAGAAATCTACAAACTTTTCTACTTGGTCACAAATGTCATTTGGGCTCCTCTGGCTGATGCAGTTTCCTGTTTCCTGTTTTATTCTCTTCACTTTAAAATAAAAGTCTAATGTTACGGTTGCACCACCCTGACATTTGACAAGGTGAAAATTACGGGACAAAAGTTTTTTACATTTCTCAACAGCTTTAAAATTCTTTTTATTTTCAAAGAATGTTTTATTTAAAAAGGTTCAAGCATAAAATAATGCCACTGTATTTTTAATTTCNTTTGTGTGTTTCATTTCTTTTATTTGTGAATAAGATAAATAATTTGATGTTAAAATAACATTTCACATTATTACATTGGTTGTACCACCTGACATGGAAATTGTTCCAGTCACCAATGAAGTGAAAAAACCTATTTTATCAGTATTTCAGAGAAATCTACAAACTTTTCCACTTGGTCACAAATGTCATTTGGGCTCCTCTGGCTGATGCAGTTTCCTGTTTCCTGTTTTATTCTCTTCACTTTAAAATAAAAGTCTAATGTTACGGTTGCACCACCCTGACATTTGACAAGGTGAAAATTACAGGACAAAAGTTTTTTTTAATTTCTCAACAGCTTTAAAATTCTTTTTATTTGCAAATAATGTTTTATTTAAAAAGGTTCAAGCATAAAATAATGCCACTGTATTTTTAATTTCCATTAACAATAACTGACATTCAATTTTTAGAGTTTAATTACTGTGGATACTTGTCAGGACGGTTGCACCACCTGACATTTTGGGGGTTTGAGGAACCAAAACACAAAAAATCATGTTATATTTTAATAGTTTAAAGATGTGTTCAAATAACACAGGTTTCATAGAATAAAGAAATACATGTGATGAAATACTCAATTCATGATGGAAGGAAATATTACACTCGGACACAAAAAAAGGGATGTCATGTCATTGACCCATGTACAAACCAGCAGCTGGGGGAATGTGTACACTATAACAACTGCAGTCTGGATCGAAGCGGTATGATGCGGGGCAGTAATGCAACTCTATGGATGCCAACTGCTGTTAAACACCAGAGATGAAGAAGAAGAAGAAGAAGAAAGCAGTATGAAGCAAATATGGGACAACCACAGTTAAGGAGTTCAACTCAGAGTTAAAAGAATGCTAACTTTTCTGAACTAACGGAGTTGAACACTAACAATAATAATAATTTTTGTAATAATAATAATTATAAATATAAATATAAAACAAATGTCATAATAAAATGGCCCTTTCAGTAATGAACTGAAACACTTGTGTTAATTCTGTCAGTTTCTCTCTTCATCTTTCTCTCAGTCTGAGTGCAGCTATAAGTTTTGCAGATGATAAATTTGATCCCACTCGTCGATGCATTCAACCTTTACAGCTGAGAGGAATTCAGTGCCTTCTCTCTCTCTGTGTGCTGCCTTTAGGGTCTGACCTTCATTGTTACCCGCCCTTTCTGCGAAGATGAATGACATTTAAGACACAGCACATGGAGGAGAGAAAAAGTGCTAACTATGAAATGCATTTCAGTAATTTATTCCCCTCTTAAGTGCTTTCTCTCTAAATCGATTTGACCATTATGACTCATTACCTCATAATGATTACCGGATGGTGGAGAGCTGAAGCATCTACAGCAGGAGGAATACATCTTTTCACTTAAAGGAAAATCAGTAGAGAAGGTAAATGGCTGAAGGGTTGCTGGGGGGATAAATACCATTCGATGGTGACATTTGGCTTTTCTCCCTCCTCCGTACAAGCGTTTATTTAACAGCTTTATTTCTGCTCACTTCCCCATTAGCTGTTGCCCCAGTGACTGCTTGTCTCACTCGGCTTCAGATTGAAACAGTAATGGAACAGCCCTTTTCCATTATGTTTGACAAATTATCTGCATGTCTGTTTGTGTTTGGATCTCTGCCTCTGTTCAGCTGCATCAGCCTGGTACAGATTCATTCAACGTGTGAGTCAGGGGGAAAAAAATCATTTGTTTTGGGGGGTTTTCTTTTGGTAACATGTTTGTTTGGCTTACTTTTTTACAGGAACAGAAACCACAGACAGAAATCTGGAGCAGAACCAGACACATGTTAGACAGACGTCTGAGAGAAATGTGCAGAAAGAAATAAGATAGTTCATAGTTCGGTGTCGTTGTAGTGTCTTTATAGTGTTGATGATCGTGAGACTGTCTACAGCAGTAGCAGCTGGAGTCTTTCAGGTCCACTGCAACAATCCAGAGGAACCTGTAAGGCAAAAGTTCACAGACCCCAGAAATCCATGGTAAGTGACTCCACACTGATATCAAATTTTCTGGTAGATCTACTTAAAAAAATTAAAGCAACTTCTTGCGTAATTTATTTATGTTTCTGAAGCAAGATTGCTTTCTGTCAAAACCAGTTTTTTTCCTTTACATGAAAAATAAAATCCAAGCAAAATCAACTTACTTTTGTAAAGTAGATTAAGCAAAACTTAACTTTGTATACATCAATCCCCTTTTCATAACTCGTTCTTTTGATGTTTTTAAATGGAGTTTTGAGTAAAATCATCTTAATTATATCATTTACATGAATCATGAGTGGTTGCCAATCTACACTGTCGGGCATTGCCCATCTACACCATGTAGCATAGGCAGCAGGTCCACACCAATGACTGTATATAGAATGGACAGCGTGCTTCCGCCTGTCAACGTTCTACGTTTTTGAGGCCAAAAAACCCCGTTTCTCTAGCCGCCATCGTGCAGCCAGAGACTGTGCAGTAGAGAATTTCTGGTGGAGCCAAGTAAAAAAGAGAAATAAAAATATTTATTTCTGGCTCTCTTTCCCAAAGTTTCTTATATCCCCGGTAAAAACTACTCACGAACGGCAGCTGTCAACTATCGTAAAACGAAACTTATATCGCGGTTTTTAACGTCCAATAACTAATGAGAAACTAACTTCTCAGAAAAAAAACACCTGAACACCATGCAGCCAGATGACATCGTCATACTACCTTAGCGTAAAGATGAGAGAAATGTTTCTACGAGGTATCGTAATTTTTTAAAGTTTTCCCGGCTCATATCTGGAATACATGAGGAGGCGGGGCTTATGACCTATACTGCAGCCAGACACCAGGGGGCGGGGCATCTGCTGGAGGCTTCAGTTTGAGCCGAACGTCGTTACGTCCACACTGTTCAGTGTAGGCAACCAGTCCACATCTGCATGAACAGCCAGCATAGACAGCTTGTGAAACCCGTGTGATTCGTTCATGTACAGTAGGCTCTCATGTCCACTGTGTGTCCTCCTCATTCATGGTAACAAAGTTTGGTAAGGAATTAAGTTCAGTTTCTGGTTCCAGAAATACAAGAAACTATGAATATAACAAGATTGTCTCCTATTGTGTGGATGAAGTTACAAAATTGCCTAACATTATTTAAACTGTTCATGTGCTGAAAAAATTCACACTGCCTTGTATTTTGAACAAATATTTTTGACTTCAAAACTAGATATATTTGTGTGACAACACTAACTTAAACTTGTATTGTTGATTTCATGGATTCAATTAAGTTAAATTTACTTCTTCCCGGGTGTATTTTTCTCAGTGCAACTTTACACTATTGCATATTATATGTAAATACTTATGATGCTATTGATGAGACAACAAATCATGATTTTTATGCTGGCTTTCAGTGGAGTCGAGGCTTTTTTCTATCGCTCCACGTTGAGTAGTTTATTGCGTCATTGATAACCAGAATTTTTTTTTTCCATAAATTCAACATCTCTCTTCACTGCTTCACGAATGACACCCAGCTCTACGTCTCTTGCAAGACCAACTCCACCCCCTCACCCCACCTCCTGTCTCTCTGAAATAAAATCTTGGTTCACCTAAAAATTCTAAAATTAAACAGCGATGAAACTGAATTTCTACTCATTAGCACCAAATCCACCCACTCTAGAGTTGACGTTTCTTTCTCCATCTACAGCTCTTCTGTCCCCCTCCGCTCAAGTTAAGAGTCTGGGTGTCATCCTCAAATGTAAACTATCATTTAAATCCAACTTCAATAAAATCACCCGGTCTGCTTACTTCTACTTATGCTCCATTAACCGTCTCCGCCCCTCCCTCACCTCCCACACCACTGCCATCCTCGTCCACAACCTTGATTATTGTAACTCTCTTCTTTTAGATCTTCCCCAAAAATCCCTCCAAAAATTTCAGCTGGTTCAGAACTCTTCTGCCTGGATCATCTCCAACACTCTGTCTTCCCACCACACCACCAGCAACTCCACTGGCTCCCAATAAACCAAAGGATCATCTACAAAATCCTCATTTTATTGTTGAGATTTTATCCTTTGTACAGTGACCTGGGTGTCCTGAAATTATTATTATTATTATTATTATTATTATTATTATTATTATTATCATCATTATTATTATCATTATATGATAATAATAACAATCCACCACTAGAGTTAATTGATACATGGTCAATAAATCTATTTTTCCTTTGTTTGGATTCAGGAAAGTATCATGTCACTGATTCAGAGCACTTTGAAATGCTGTTGATGAGAAGTTTACAAAATTGGCAACAGAAGAGCACACATCTGTCTAAAAATCCCAAATGCTTCAGTTTCTGAAAGTGTGGAGTAAGTATCATTTTCATAATTTAAGCCTGACAGTTATAAATACCAGCTGATTACATAGACACATGAGCAAGAAAGTTTGAGGGAGCAGTTGAAGTAAGTTTGTTTTAAGAGTAAGATGCAGGGTGCAGGTGAAGATCCAGAGTTTGAGATGAGTGTGAGATCTAAAGGTGGTGCAGGAGTGAGGACTGAGGCTCAGGGTGAAGACAGGTGAGTGTTTGGAGGGAGATGGTGGCAGAGGTCAGGCACAGGCTCATTCAGCAGGCTGGTAGACTCACTGGGGGTAAAGGGAGGACAGCGGGTTGAAGAATGATCTCAAAGGAGCACACGACACTACAGTAAGGCTGGCCAACGTATATAATACAGTTTCTTCTCTTTCTGATCATTTCAAACAGGCTCCGGCTGATTTTATACTGTACTTTCACAGCTTTGACCTCATATTGGTCTGAAATTTTTGTAAATTACCCCCAATCCTTCTGTAAAATTATGGGTGAAGATCCCTGTGAATGCTTTGCATTAGCCTCTAATTCAAACAGGCATTTTCATTTGCCCACTCAAGCTGCCAATCATGTACTCGGCCAGTCAATGCCACAGAGCATCGACAGTCAGTCAGATGGTCGGTCAGTGCCTAGACAGTTTGTCTAGACCACTGAGCACAGGCAGCTCGTGTGTGAATCACCCATGTACAGCAGGGTCTCATGTCAGCTGTGTGCCCTCCTCACTCACGGTTACAGGGTTTGGTTATCAACTTTTTGATAGGTTACTGCTGTGACATGAGTTGCCAGAACTTAGTTCTTTTCAGCTTTAACAACTTCAAGTTTGTGGTCAACTTTACTCGGAAATTTTGAGGCAATCGGTTTCCTAAATTTTTCAAGTACCGTCAACACAAGAAACTTGTCTTTACTAAGTTTAAGTGAGTAGACTCAACAGAGTGAGCTAAAATAAGTTAAGGTATATTTTACAGTGCATTTATGTGTAGAAGATTAAAGAAGTGCTTCGCTTTCTTGAACTGGAGAGAATCAGACTATCTCCGTCTGAATCTGAAAGGACCTTTAAAAAAACATTGGGATCCTTTTTTTGTTATATGTTAAATCCACAGGATGTCATCTTAATCGAGACCAGTGGTTCCCAAACTTTTTTTGCAGCGCCCCCTTTTGTAGATAACATTTATTTCAGGACCCCCCTACTCTCCACCAACAGTCTCATGTACAAAAACAAACTGATGCTCAACTGTGTGCTTCACATGTAAACATGCCAAGGCCTAATTTATTTGAAATACTGTCACAAATAATTTGTACACAACTTTAGCTTCAATTTGCAGAAAATAGCTAAAAAATAAATTAATAAATCAAAACTATTGCTGAATTTTTTCTTTTTTTTAAAAAGATTTTTTAAAGATTTTCTAAAAGAACTGCCTCGACACATTTATTTTTTTCGTTGCCAGGAAACATCAACTTTGCCACAAACGAAGGAAGTTGTCACTTTTATGGCTGAAATATTACAAGTTTAAAAAAAACACACAAAAAAACCCAAAACAACACAACACCAAAAAAAACAAAAGCAAAACAAAAAAACCTACTGGGATGATGATTTTTCAGTCTGCTGAAAATCCTTATTTTTCACCGCATTTCTTAGCCAGCTGTTTCAGCGTCTGCATTCAAATATGCAAATGGTTTCAAACTCTCTCACCATCTTTCAAGAAGTAGTCATGATGACCCAACTCAAGGGAATAAAGAATACAGCAAAATGTCCATCTGCTTTATTTTTCTCTGTATGAAGAGGAGGCAGAGCAACTGGCAGACGTGGTGGCGTCACTCCGTTCTGGCGTGTGCGTCTCCAGCAATGACAGCTGGCTTGAGGAGAGATTTTCAGAAAAAAAGGAGCTTATGAAGAGAGGAGAGGATGGATTTTTCAAAATATTGAGCTGGGGTGTTGAAGACATGCCAAGGACCCATATTTCCATTAGAAACCAATGTAAAAGTGGATCTTGCATGAAATGGCACCTTTAAGTTAAAGCAGAGAAGAAAGCATTTGCTGCTTTGACATCTAAAAAATATTAACCTTGTATTTGTATTAATTTTTGTCAACGTGTTCTACGACATAAGGATTAAATTACAATGAACTGACTTAACATTAAATTAACAATAAAGGATTATTAATGACTTTAAACTAATAGAATTTGATAAAGATGAATATAATTAAGATCCATTAAGATTTTTAAAGAATCCTTTAGCTACAAAATAACAAATTCATTAATTAATGTTAGTAAAGGGGTGAAACCATTGAAACAAACAGTTCCTGTTCCTGCCCAAGAGCAGGTAGTTTTTTCCAGTCTGTTACTGTAATTAACCCTCAACCTTGATGAAGGGGACTTCACTCAGCTGAGAGTGTGACTGCTGATAGAGGACACTTCTTGGGGGTGTTGTAGGGTTTGGTTCAAAATGGGGCAAAAATCATGAGGAGATCCTAGACTCTGTCTTCTCTGCCACAGACATGATCTCCACAAACTCGTTTTACATCAGAGCAGTTCCCTCTGTCGCTGAACTGGTCTGGGTTTGTCTGACTGTGAAGATGATCATATCAGCTCAGAAAGCCACGAGCAGAATTCACCGCCTGACTCAGCTGTTAGACATACTATGAAATCCTTGGATCAGGAGAGGATGGCTGAGTCTGCTTCTCTTGTATAACCAAGTGACCTTAGGATGCATGCTTGAATCTAAATACACCAAAGCGGTCAATAGCATGTCTGCTGTAAGGAATAGCTTTAAATAAAGCTAAAAGTTCAATCAGGAAGACTGTCTGTGGGCTCACACTCTCATATTTCTTGTTCATTCACTCCCATGCTCTCTCATCAGCTGACCAGGGGGCTTCAGCTTTTCTTTTTAGCCAATCACATTTTCACAGCTGTCATTCGTAAGCCAATCAACCCATTGCTGTCAAAATTTAAATTCTGCTTCTTCTGCTTATCAGCTGTCACCCAGGCTCGCACTGCGAATGTCGACCCTCTTCCTTCCCATGCTCTACCAGTTTTCATCACTTGGGTATTCAGCTCAGCTCTGCAGTCCTCATCAGGTCATCGAGATCCAGCCCTCCTCAAGACTTATTACCACACTGTAACAAATTTTTGCGTGAAAAAAACAGTAAACAATTGGTGGCAGAGTTGCCATTATACTACTGTTTAAAAAAAAGAAAGTTTTTTTACTGTAACAGAAATTAACAGTACTTTACTGTTCATCACCTTGTGACCATGGGTGAGGAGGGCACGCAGTGGACATGAGACCCTGCTGTGCATAGATGTATCATGTAAGTCACACAGGCTGTCTCTGCCCTTGCAGACAGTTTGGGTCAGTTATCGATGTCAAAGACTGGATGTTAAGGACACCTTTGAAGAATGGTATCTTTTTCTGCAGGATCACAGAAAAGTCCTCTGAATATATTGTTTAAGCAGTACACTGGAGTGCTGTACATGAGTGTAATTTGTGGCGAGATTCTGCCTGTGTACACCACAGAGTGTAGATGGCCATGGGGTGTTGACAGTGATAGTCACCTGTGTGATGCATCCATGCACAGCTCTGCCTTATGTCCACTGTGTGCCCTTCTCACTCATGGTTACATCGGTAACAAATACTGTGCTTTACTGTGATTAAAAACAATAGGATACAGTTATGAGTCTTTGTGTTCTCGCTTCAAATTTAACAGAACACAATGCATTGGTGGCTACAGTGCAAAACCGTATTACATAAAAACAGTACATTACTGCTGGAAATTGGCTATAAATTAACAGCAGTTGTTTACAGTGCACCACCAGTGTTTAGGCTCTATCAGGGGATTTTTCATCACTCACCACATCATTGTTTCCCATACACATTCATTTTCTATGGGGTCAAACCGCCAAACTATTAATTTTGCACCGTTTTCATAAAGTCCCTTCTTAATTCTATCTGGTGTTCAAGTCTCCCCTGATTGGAATAACATAATGCATGCTTGCAAATGTCATGGCATGTTGCTTTTAAATATGTTAGTAGTGAGCTTTTCTGTTTTTCCCAAGCTTGGCGTTCACTCTGTTGTCTTGGGCAGATTCGAAAAACACGCCCAGAAAAGCCAAAATAGGCTGCTAGACTTAACCCAGAATACTCTGAAAAACAGAGTCTATAACTCCAACTCCACTGACTGTCTTTGAGGTCACTCCTTGTCTTTCAGCAGAAGAACTTTTATTCTAGTACCAGAAGGCTGTAAACTAAATAGATAACCTGTGGACATAACGCTGAGCCCTTTCTGCTGGCCCCAGGTCAAAGTCTGATCTTTCTACAGGTGAGTATCTCATTATAACTGCAGGTCATCATCAGAGGACTTAACTCAGATTATCTGACTCCTGATTTACATCCTGGAAGGAAGAAACACTTTGTATTCAGGTTAGACCATCATGCCCTTGAAAGGAGAACTGAGTGAGTGAGAAAATCAATCAGTCTCTGTGTGGAGCAAGAGAAACCTGTACAAACAGAATCAGATGTCAGCAACTGTTTACAGGAGCCTTTATGTGAGAGAACAACTTTGTAATGAAACTTTCAGCATTTCAGATGAAAAACTGAGTCACTAAAAGAGCTTGACAAAAAAACAGACTTCCTGTCGTAAGAATGGGAAAACCACCCAGCAGCATGACGTACTTTCACGCTGCCTCTTTGTTTTTCAGAGACTTTCGTGTTTTTCAGCATTTTGAGCAGGAGTGAGTAGCATCAAGCCGGTTTTATATTTCTATTTCCAAATTTGAGCCAGAGACTGGACACTGAAACTTTTTTTTTTTTCGTAAAAACTATGACACAGTGGGTTGGAGATGGGGGTTTGATGTTGTATCACCCCACCTTTACCCCCCTCATAAGACCCATGAGATCAGTTTATAAAGTGTTGTTAAATGAAATGCTGTCCCATCTTTACCAGATATAATGCAGATGCTCAACAGTTTGAAGTCTCCTACGTTGTATTTCTGTTTTATGATGGGTTAAATGTTTTCATGACGCACCTGGACTCTTCTACTATAGAGCCAGGTTCGAGTAGAGGTTTGAAAATCTGCACATTCAGAATAAACATCTAGCATTTTTATTTAACAAACACTACCGGTCAAGAGTTTTAGAACACCTCGATTTTATAGTTTTCTAATGAAATTTAGCAGTTCATGTACAATGATTTATTTGAAATGATACAAAATGTAGTGTTGCACTGCCAGAGGTTGAGATAAGAGGTGACAGGTACTCAAAACTGAAAAATAATGAACAACTCTATGCACAGCCTCCATCCTGGCTCTTCAGGAAAGACAGGGCACTTTTCTAAACACTCACCTGACAACATCAGCAAGCCCTTGATGGAGGACAATGGAAGACATGGTTCAGTTGCCAGATAGTGAAGCGGGCACCCGTAAAGAGCATAAGTGAAGGCACTGCTACGATTTCATCCCATGATATCCTGTTTAACAATTAGATGCTTAAACAAACTGAGCCAGAGCACCTGCTCTTGCCAAGTACTTTGAAGCAAACATGGTGTGTTGCTGTCAGGTATTACTAAAGGCCGGGGGTTGCTTTGCTCGTCCCTGGGTGGGCTCGAACCACCAACCTCTCGGTTAACAGCCGAACGCGCTGGCCGATTGCGCCACAGAGACATGCATGTCACCTGGAGGGCACTTTGTCAAATCTCTCTGTGACACGGCGCATTGAAAACCACACCTTTTGAGCCTGTTCGTGCGTCCCATGAAATCCTGCTCATTCAGGGGGACATGGATGTCTGTCTGTCCTACCTCTTGAAGAAATTTCAGGAAGCTTGAACACTTCAAGAAGAAAGCCCAGGAGCCTCTGATGGCTTAAGTTGAAATGGTTTGTATAGGCGCATGGATGAGTCTTGACAAGTACAATACACATGGATGAGTGTGTAATGGAGGTTCTATTCTGATGGACCACTCTGTGCGTTAACTATTTATCATTAATGAAAGTGCTATGTCCCTATAAAAGGCCAGTGGGTCCAGCTTAGCACAGGATGTCCATGTAACGTATTCAATGCGACTGTTCCAGGAGACAGAAATGTGCGTACCACATCCAGCCAAGACTGGAGCCACATCTTCTCTGTATATGGATATCTCTGAAGCCAAATGCAGGTTTTTGACTCTTTGACATATATCTGGGCAATTTCCACAAATAGTGCAGGTGAGACACAAAGTAGTTGAAATATTCCACCACACTTCCTGTGACAAGCCAGAGCTTTCCAACGTGCTGTCAGTCACAGGCTCTGACCCTGCAGAGCAACTGGCTCCCTAGGAAGGAACGGGGCCCTATCTAAAAGCGTCTGGGACATCCCTTTCAAGTTTTGGCCAGGGGTCAGTAGAACATGCGGTGCAGTCATCAGCTTCCAAATGTTGAAACACTTCCTCGCAAAGAGCTTTGGTGAAGGCACCACTGGGATTTGAACCCAGGATCTCCTGTTTACAAGACAGGCGCTTTGACCAACTAAGCCACAGCGCCTGCTCTTGTTAAGCAGTGTGGAGCAAATGCCCTAAGCATATTGCAGTCAAGCGGTGCACAAGATGGAGTGCAGATGGCCTAGAGGTGTAGGTCCTGCTCCATGAGGTTCACNATGAAGTTTGGCTTGCTTGGAGATTGCCCATGGCCTTCCTGAGTGCCAGAAATAAAACAAAACAAGGTAAGTAAGGCACCGCTGGGATTTGAACCCAGGATCTCCTGTTTACTAGACAGGCACTTTGACCAACTAAGCCACGGCGCCACAAGTTGCTGCTCTTCAGTCATGTTTCACACACGTGACATAGGAGGCTCCAATCAGATCAGCTCCAGTACACCTGTCTTTCCCTCTTCAGTCATGTCAAAGACAATGAAAGCAAAAATCCTGACCAAGCCTAGGATCGCACAGGACAGTGGGAGAGGGAAAACACAGAGCTGGCGAGCCTTGGCAAACACAGGAGTCAGCACAGGAACACCCCAGGCCATCTTAGGCACTGTGTGGAACGGTGGACCAGGAGACCAAGTTGACGTGACTTTGTGGTCCTCTTTGACAAGACGGGCTCCCGGTCTCAAGTCAGGGTATTCTTTCTGGAGAGGAAAAGGCTCATGTGCCAATCCTCCAGGCCTGAACACCCTGCACCCCAGGATAAGGATTGCACGTCCCTGGGTGGGCTCGAACCACCAACCTCTCGGTTAACAGCCGAGCGCGCTGGCCGATTGCGCCACAGAGACATGCATGTCACCTGGACCTGTGGCTGGCTGAGCCAGTGTACTGCGGGCACTTTGTCAAATCTCTCTGTGACACGGCGCATTGAAAGCCACACCTTTGGAGCCTGTTAGTGCGTCCCATGAAATCCTGCTCATTCAGGGGGACATGGATGTCTGTCTGTCCTACCTCTTGAAGAAATTTCAGGAAGATTGACCACTTCAAGAAGAAAGCCCAGGAGCCTCTGATGGCTTAAGTTGAAATGGTTTGTACAGGCGCATGGATGAGTCTTGACAAGTACAATACACATGGATGAGTGTGTAATGGAGGTTCTATTCTGATGGACCACTCTGTGCGTTAACTATTTATCATTTATGAAAGTGCTATGTCCCTATAAAAGGCCAGTGGGTCCGGCTTAGCACAGGATGTCCATGTAACGTATTCAATGCGACTGTTCCAGGAGACAGAAATGTGCGTACCACATCCAGCCAAGACTGGAGCCACATCTTCTCTGTATATGGATATCTCTGAAGCCAAATGCAGGTTTTTGACTCTTTGACATATATCTGGGCAATTTCCACAAATAGTGCAGGTGAGACACAAAGTAGTTGAAATATTCCACCACACTTCCTGTGACAAGCCAGAGCTTTCCAACGTGCTGTCAGTCACAGGCTCTGACCCTGCAGAGCAACTGGCTCCCTAGGAAGGAACGGGGCCCTATCTAAAAGCGTCTGGGACATCCCTTTCAAGTTTTGTCCAGAGATCAGCGGAACATGCGGTGCAGTCATAAGCTTCCAAATGTTGAAACACTTCCTCGCAAAGAGCTTTGGTGAAGGCACCGCTGGGATTTGAACCCAGGATCTCCTGTTTACAAGACAGGCGCTTTGACCAACTAAGCCACAGCGCCTGCTCTTGTTAAGCACTGTGGCGCAAATGCCCTAAGCATATTGCAGTCAAGCGGAGCACAAGATGGAGTGCAGATGGCCTAGAGGTGTAGGTCCTGCTCCATGAGGTTCACCCTTGTTCGGGCAGCCTAAGTTAAATCATGTCTGTGGCCACCTTCCTGCGTGTCACTCCCCATTCTTAACCATTTCCCCTGCACTATGCACTGTCTGAATCTAAATGAAGGCAAAAAAGCCCAGAAAGAATAAAAATGAATAGAGCATTGACAAAAGACAGCAGGTGTCTTTGTTGAGCTCAGAAGGCCTATGAAGTTTGGGTTGCTTGGAGATTGCCCATGGCCTTCCTGAGTGCCAGAAATAAAACAAAACAAGGTAAGTCAGGCACCGCTGGGATTTGAACCCAGGATCTCCTGTTTACTAGACAGGCACTTTGACCAACTAAGCCACGGCGCCACAAGTTGCTGCTCTTCAGTAATGGTTCACACACGTGACATAGGAGGCTCCAATCAGATCAGCTCCAGTACACCTGTCTTTCCCTCTTCAGTCATGTCAAAGACAATGAAAGCAAAAATCCTGACCAAGCCTAGGATCGCACAGGACAGTGGGAGAGGGAAAACACAGAGCTGGTGAGCCTTGGCAAACACAGGAGTCAGCACAGGAACACCCCAGGCCATCTTAGGCACTGTGTGGAACGGTGGACCAGGAGACCAAGTTGACGTGACTTTGTGGTCCTCTTTGACAAGACGGGCTCCCGGTCTCAAGTCAGGGTATTCTTTCTGGAGAGGAAAAGGCTCATGTGCCAATCCTCCAGGCCTGAACACCCTGCACCCCAGGATAAGGATTGCACGTCCCTGGGTGGGCTCGAACCACCAACCTCTCGGTTAACAGCCGAGCGCGCTGGCCGATTGCGCCACAGAGACA
>RPOG01000772.1:0-77666 GCA_008086565.1 Thalassoma bifasciatum | reverse complement strand
AGCTTCCAAATGTTGAAACACTTCCTCGCAAAGAGCTTTGGTGAAGGCACCGCTGGGATTTGAACCCAGGATCTCCTGTTTACAAGACAGGCGCTTTGACCAACTAAGCCACAGCGCCTGCTCTTGTTAAGCACTGTGGCGCAAATGCCCTAAGCATATTGCAGTCAAGCGGAGCACAAGATGGAGTGCAGATGGCCTATAGGTGTAGGTCCTGCTCCATGAGGTTCACCCTTGTTCGGGCAGCCTAAGTTAAATCATGTCTGTGGCCACCTTCCTGCGTGTCACTCCCCATTCTTAACCTTTTCCCCTGCACTATGCACTGTCTGAATCTAAATAAAGGCAAAAAAGCCCAGAAAGAATAAAAATGAATAGAGCCTTGATAAAGACAGCAGGTGTCTTTGTTGAGCTCAGAAGGCCAATGAAGTTTGGCTTGCTTGGAGATTGCCCATGGCCTTCCTGAGTGCCAGAAATAAAACAAAACAAGGTAAGTAAGGCACCGCTGGGATTTGAACCCAGGATCTCCTGTTTACTAGACAGGCACTTTGACCAACTAAGCCACGGCGCCACAAGTTGCTGCTCTTCAGTCCTGTTTCACACACGTGACATAGGAGGCTCCAATCAGATCAGCTCCAGTACACCTGTCTTTCCCTCTTCAGTCATGTCAAACACAATGAAAGCAAAAATCCTGACCAAGCCTAGGATCGCACAGGACAGTGGGAGAGGTAAAACACAGAGCTGGCGAGCCTTGGCAAACACAGGAGTCAGCACAGGAACACCCCAGGCCATCTTAGGCACTGTGTGGAACGGTGGACCAGGAGACCAAGTTGACGTGACTTTGTGGTCCTCTTTGACAAAACGGGCTCCCGGTCTCAAGTCAGGGTATTCTTTCTGGAGAGGAAAAGGCGGTTGTGCTAATCCTCCAGGCCTGAACACCCTGCACCCCAGGATAAGGATTGCACGTCCCTGGGTGGGCTCGAACCACCAACCTCTCGGTTAACAGCCGAGCGCGCTGGCCGATTGCGCCACAGAGACACGCATGTCACCTGGCCCTGTGGCTGGCTGAGCCAGTGTACTGCGGGCACTTTGTCAAATCTCTCTGTGACACGGCGCATTGAAAGCCACACCTTTGGAGCATGTTAGTGCGTCCCATGAAATCCTGCTCATTCAGGGGGACATGGATGTCTGTCTGTCCTACCTCTTGAAGAAATTTCAGGAAGATTGACCACTTCAAGAAGAAAGCCCAGGAGCCTCTGATGGCTTAAGTTGAAATGGTTTGTACAGGCGCATGGATGAGTCTTGACAAGTACAATACACATGGATGAGTGTGTAATGGAGGTTCTATCCTGATGGACCACTCTGTGCGTTCACTATTTATCATTTATGAAAGTGTTATGTCCCTATAAAAGGCCAATAGGTCCAGCTTAGCACAGGATGTCCATGTAACGTATTCAATGCGACTGTTCCAGGAGACAGAAATGTGCGTACCACATCCAGCCAAGACTGGAGCCACATCTTCTCTGTATATGGATATCTCTGAGGCCAAATGCAGGTTTTTGACTCTATGACATATATCTCGGCAATTTCCACAAATAGTGCAGGTGAGACACAAAGTAGTTGAAATATTCCACCACACTTCCTGTGACAAGCCAGAGCTTTCCAAAGTGCTGTCAGTCACAGGCTCTGACCCTGCAGAGCAACTGGCTCCCTAGGAAGGAACGGGGCCCTATCTAAAAGCGTCTGGGACATCCCTTTCAAGTTTTGGCCAGGGGTCAGTAGAACATGCGGTGCAGTCATAAGCTTTGAAATTTTGAAACACTTCCTCGCAAAGAGCTTTGGTGAAGGCACCGCTGGGATTTGAACCCAGGATCTCCTGTTTACAAGACAGGCGCTTTGACCAACTAAGCCACAGCGCCTGCTCTTGTTAAGCACTGTGGCGCAAATGCCCTAAGCATATTGCAGTCAAGCGGTGCACAAGATGGAGTGCAGATGGCCTAGAGGTGTAGGTCCTGCTCCATGAGGTTCACCCTTGTTCGGGCAGCCTAAGTTAAATCATGTCTGTGGCCACCTTCCTGCGTGTCACTCCCCATTCTTAACCTTTTCCCCTGCACTATGCACTGTCTGAATCTAAATAAAGGCAAAAAAGCCCAGAAAGAATAAAAATGAATAGAGCATTGATAAAGACAGCAGGTGTCTTTGTTGAGCTCAGAAGGCCTATGAAGTTTGGCTTGCTTGGAGATTGCCCATGGCCTTCCTGAGTGCCAGAAATAAAACAAAACAAGGTAAGTAAGGCACCGCTGGGATTTGAACCCAGGATCTCCTGTTTACTAGACAGGCACTTTGACCAACTAAGCCACGGCGCCACAAGTTGCTGCTCTTCAGTCATGTTTCACACACGTGACATAGGAGGCTCCAATCAGATCAGCTCCAGTACACCTGTCTTTCCCTCTTCAGTCATGTCAAAGACAATGAAAGCAAAANATGAAGTTTGGCTTGCTTGGAGATTGCCCATGGCCTTCCTGAGTGCCAGAAATAAAACAAAACAAGGTAAGTAAGGCACCGCTGGGATTTGAACCCAGGATCTCCTGTTTACTAGACAGGCACTTTGACCAACTAAGCCACGGCGCCACAAGTTGCTGCTCTTCAGTCATGTTTCACACACGTGACATAGGAGGCTCCAATCAGATCAGCTCCAGTACACCTGTCTTTCCCTCTTCAGTCATGTCAAAGACAATGAAAGCAAAAGTCCTGACCAAGCCTAGGATCGCACAGAACAGGAGGAGAGGGAAAGCACAGAGCTGGCGAGCCTTGGCAAACACAGGAGTCAGCACAGGAACACCCCAGGCCATCTTAGGCACTGTGTGGAACGGTGGACCAGGAGACCAAGTTGACGTGACTTTGTGGTCCTCTTTGACAAAACGGGCGCCCTGTCTCAAGTCAGGATATTCTTTCTGGAGAGGAAAAGGCGGTTGTGCCAATCCCCCAGGCCTGAACACCCTGCACCCCAGGATAAGGATTGCACGTTCCTGGGCGGGCTCGAACCACCAACCTCTCGGTTAACAGCCGAGCGCGCTGGCCGATTGCGCCACAGAGACACGCATGTCACCTGGACCTGTGGCTGGCTGAGCCAGTGTACTGCGGGCACTTTGTCAAATCTCTCTGTGACACGGCGCATTGAAAGCCACACACCTTTTGAGCGTGTAAGTGCGTCCCATGAAATCCTGCTCATTCATGGACATGGATGTCTGTCTGTCCTACCTCTTGAAGAAATTTCAGGAAGATTGACCACTTCAAGAAAAAAGCCCAGGAGCCTCTGATGGCTTAAGTTGAAATGGTTTGTACAGGTGCATGGATGAGTCTTGACAAGTACAATACACATGGATGAGTGTGTAATGGAGGTTCTATCCTGATTGACCACTCTGTGCATTCACTATTTATCATTTATGAAAGTGCTATGTCCCTATAAAAGGCCAGTGGGTCCAGCTTAGCACAGGATGTCCATGTAACGTATTCAATGCGACTGTTCCAGGAGACAGAAATGTGCGTACCACATCCAGCCAAGACTGGAGCCACATCTTCTCTGTATATGGATATCTCTGAGGCCAAATGCAGGTTTTTGACTCTATGACATATATCTGGGCAATTTCCACAAATAGTGCAGGTGAGACACAAAGTAGTTGAAATATTCTTCCACAATTCCTGTGACAAGCCAGAGCTTTCCAACGTGCTGTCAGTCACAGGCTCTGACCCTGCAGAGCACCTGATAGACCTGGCTCCCTAGGAGAGAGGGGGCCCTGTCTAAAAGCATCTGGGACATCCCTTTCAAGTTTTGGCCAGGGGTCAGTGGAACATGCAGTGCAGTCATCAGCTTCCAAATGTTGAAACACTTCCTCGCAAAGAGCTTTGGTGAAGGCACCGCTGGGATTTGAACCCAGGATCTCCTGTTTACAAGACAGGCGCTTTGACCAACTAAGCCACAGCGCCTGCTCTTTTATAGCAGTGTGGAGCAAATGCCCTAAGCATATTGCAGTCAAGCGGAGCACAAGATGGAGTGCAGATGGCCTATAGGTGTAGGTCCTGCTCCATGAGGTTCACCCTTGTTCGGGCAGCCTAAGTTAAATCATGTCTGTGGCCACCTTCCTGCGTGTCACTCCCCATTCTTAACCTTTTCCCCTGCACTATGCACTGTCTGAATCTAAATAAAGGCAAAAAAGCCCAGAAAGAATAAAAATGAATAGAGCCTTGATAAAGACAGCAGGTGTCTTTGTTGAGCTCAGAAGGCCAATGAAGTTTGGCTTGCTTGGAGATTGCCCATGGCCTTCCTGAGTGCCAGAAATAAAACAAAACAAGGTAAGTAAGGCACCGCTGGGATTTGAACCCAGGATCTCCTGTTTACTAGACAGGCACTTTGACCAACTAAGCCACGGCGCCACAAGTTGCTGCTCTTCAGTCATGTTTCACACACGTGACATAGGAGGCTCCAATCAGATCAGCTCCAGTACACCTGTCTTTCCCTCTTCAGTCATGTCAAAGACAATGAAAGCAAAANAGTTAAATCATGTCTGTGGCCACCTTCCTGCATGTCACTCCCCATTCTTAACCTTTTCCCCTGCACTATGCACTGTCTGAATCTAAATAAAGGCAAAAAAGCCCAGAAAGAATAAAAATTAATAGAGCATTGATAAAGACAGCAGGTGTCTTTGTTGAGCTCAGAAGGCCTATGAAGTTTGGCTTGCTTGGAGATTGCCCATGGCCTTCCTGAGTGCCAGAAATAAAACAAAACAAGGTAAGTAAGGCACCGCTGGGATTTGAACCCAGGATCTCCTGTTTACTAGACAGGCACTTTGACCAACTAAGCCACGGCGCCACAAGTTGCTGCTCTTCAGTCATGTTTCACACACGTGACATAGGAGGCTCCAATCAGATCAGCTCCAGTACACCTGTCTTTCCCTCTTCAGTCATGTCAAAGACAATGAAAGCAAAAATCCTGACCAAGCCTAGGATCGCACAGGACAGTGGGAGAGGGAAAACACAGAGCTGGCGAGCCTTGGCAAACACAGGAGTCAGCACAGGAACACCCCAGGCCATCTTAGGCACTGTTTGGAACGGTGAACCAGGAGACCAAGTTGACGTGACTTTGTGGTCCTCTTTGACAAGACGGGCTCCCGGTCTCAAGTCAGGGTATTCTTTCTGGAGAGGAAAAGGCGGTTGTGCCAATCCTCCAGGCCTGAACACCCTGCACCCCAGGATAAGGATTGCACGTCCCTGGGTGGGCTCGAACCACCAACCTCTCGGTTAACAGCCGAGCGCGCTGGCCGATTGCGCCACAGAGACACGCATGTCACCTGGACCTGTGGCTGGCTGAGCCAGTGTACTGCGGGCACTTTGTCAAATCTCTCTGTGACACGGCGCATTGAAAGCCACACCTTTGGAGCGTGTTAGTGCGTCCAATGAAATCCTGCTCATTCAGGGGGACATGGATGTCTGTCTGTCCTACCTCTTGAAGAAATTTCAGGAAGATTGACCACTTCAAGAAGAAATCCCAGGAGCCTCTGATGGCTTAAGTTGAAATGGTTTGTACAGGCGCATGGATGAGTCTTGACAAGTACAATACACATGGATGAGTGTGTAATGGAAGTTCTATTCTGATGGACCACTCTGTGCATTAACTATTTATCATTTATGAAAGTGCTATGTCCCTATAAAAGGCTAGTGGGTCCAGCTTAGCACAGGATGTCCATGTAACGTATTCAATGCGACTGTTCCAGGAGACAGAAATGTGCGTACCACATCCAGCCAAGACTGGAGCCACATCTTTCTGTATATGGATATCTCTGAGGCCAAATGCAGGTTTTTGACTCTATGACATATATCTGGGCAATTTCCACAAATAGTGCAGGTGAGACACAAAGTAGTTGAAATATTCCACCACACTTCCTGTGACAAGCCAGAGCTTTCCAAAGTGCTGTCAGTCACAGGCTCTGACCCTGCAGAGCAACTGGCTCCCTAGGAAGGAACGGGGCCCTATCTAAAAGCGTCTGGGACATCCCTTTCAAGTTTTGGCCAGGGGTCAGTAGAACATGCAGTGCAGTCATAAGCTTTGAAATGTTGAAACACTTCCTCGCAAAGAGCTTTGGTGAAGGCACCGCTGGGATTTGAACCCAGGATCTCCTGTTTACAAGACAGGCGCTTTGACCAACTAAGCCACAGCGCCTGCTCTTTTATAGCAGTGTGGAGCAAATGCCCTAAGCATATTGCAGTCAAGCGGTGCACAAGATGGAGTGCAGATGGCCTAGAGGTGTAGGTCCTGCTCCATGAGGTTCACCCTTGTTCGGGCAGCCTAAGTTAAATCATGTCTGTGGCCACCTTCCTGCATGTCACTCCCCATTCTTAACCTTTTCCCCTGCACTATGCACTGCCTGAATCTAAATAAAGGCAAAAAAGCCCAGAAAGAATAAAAATGAATAGAGCATTGATAAAGACAGCAGTTGTCTTTGTTGAGCTCAGAAGGCCTATGAAGTTTGGCTTGCTTGGAGATTGCCCATGGCCTTCCTGAGTGCCAGAAATAAAACAAAACAAGGTAAGTAAGGCACCACTGGGATTTGAACCCAGGATCTCCTGTTTACTAGACAGGCACTTTGACCAACTAAGCTACGGCGCCACAAGTTGCTGCTCTTCAGTCATGTTTCACACACGTGACATAGGAGGCTCCAATCAGATCAGCTCCAGTACACCTGTCTTTCCCTCTTCAGTCATGTCAAAGACAATGAAAGCAAAAGTCCTGACCAAGCCTAGGATCGCACAGGACAGTGGGAGAGGGAAAGCACAGAGCTGGCGGGCCTTGGCAAACACAGAAACAGTCCAGGCAAACACAGGAGTCAGCACAGGAACACCCCAGGCCATCTTAGGCACTGTGTGGAACGGTGGACCAGGAGACCAAGTTGACGTGACTTTGTGGTCCTCTTTGACAAGACGGGCTCCCGGTCTCAAGTCAGGGTATTCTTTCTGGAGAGGAAAAGGCTCATGTGCCAATCCTCCAGGCCTGAACACCCTGCACCCCAGGATAAGGATTGCACGTCCCTGGGTGGGCTCGAACCACCAACCTCTCGGTTAACAGCCGAGCGCGCTGGCCGATTGCGCCACAGAGACACGCATGTCACCTGGACCTGTGGCTGGCTGAGCCAGNATCCTGACCAAGCCTAGGATCGCACAGGACAGTGGGAGAGGGAAAACACAGAGCTGGCGAGCCTTGGCAAACACAGGAGTCAGCACAGGAACACCCCAGGCCATCTTAGGCACTGTGTGGAACGGTGGACCAGGAGACCAAGTTGACGTGACTTTGTGGTCCTCTTTGACAAGACGGGCTCCCGGTCTCAAGTCAGGGTATTCTTTCTGGAGAGGAAAAGGCTCATGTGCCAATCCTCCAGGCCTGAACACCCTGCACCCCAGGATAAGGATTGCACGTCCCTGGGTGGGCTCGAACCACCAACCTCTCGGTTAACAGCCGAGCGCGCTGGCCGATTGCGCCACAGAGACACGCATGTCACCTGGACCTGTGGCTGGCTGAGCCAGTGTACTGCGGGCACTTTGTCAAATCTCTCTGTGACACGGCGCATTGAAAGCCACACCTTTGGAGCCTGTAAGTTCGTCCCATGAAATCCTGCTCATTCAGGGGGACATGGATGTCTGTCTGTCCTACCTCTTGAAGAAATTTCAGGAAGATTGACCACTTCAAGAAGAAATCCCAGGAGCCTCTGATGGCTTAAGTTGAAATGGTTTGTACAGGCGCATGGATGAGTCTTGACAAGTACAATACACATGGATGAGTGTGTAATGGAGGTTCTATTCTGATGGACCACTCTGTGCGTTCACTATTTATCATTAATGAAAGTGCTATGTCCCTATAAAAGGCTAGTGGGTCCAGCTTAGCACAGGATGTCCATGTAACGTATTCAATGCGACTGTTCCAGGAGACAGAAATGTGCGTACCACATCCAGCCAAGACTGGAGCCACATCTTCTCTGTATATGGATATCTCTGAGGCCAAATGCAGGTTTTTGACTCTATGACATATATCTGGGCAATTTCCACAAATAGTGCAGGTGAGACACAAAGTAGTTGAAATATTCCACCACACTTCCTGTGACAAGCCAGAGCTTTCCAANGTCTCAAGTCAGGGTATTCTTTCTGGAGAGGAAAAGGCGGTTGTGCCAATCCCCCAGGCCTGAACACCCTGCACCCCAGGATAAGGATTGCACGTCCCTGGGTGGGCTCGAACCACCAACCTCTCGGTTAACAGCCGAGCGCGCTGGCCGATTGCGCCACAGAGACACGCATGTCACCTGGACCTGTGGCTGGCTGAGCCAGTGTACTGCGGGCACTTTGTCAAATCTCTCTGTGACACGGCGCATTGAAAGCCACACCTTTTGAGCCTGTTAGTGCGTCCCATGAAATCCTGCTCATTCATGGACATGGATGTCTGTCTGTCCTACCTCTTGAAGAAATTTCAGGAAGATTGACCACTTCAAGAAGAAAGCCCAGGAGCCTCTGATGGCTTAAGTTGAAATGGTTTGTACAGGTGCATGGATGAGTCTTGACAAGTACAATACACATGGATGAGTGTGTAATGGAGGTTCTATTCTGATGGACCACTCTGTGCATTCACTATTTATCATTTATGAAAGTGCTATGTCCCTATAAAAGGCCAGTGGGTCCAGCTTAGCACAGGATGTCCATGGAATATATGCAATGCTACTGTTCCAGGAGACAGAAATGTGCGTACCACATCCAGCCAAGACTGGAGCCACATCTTCTCTGTATATGGATATCTCTGAGGCCAAATGCAGGTTTTTGACTCTTTGACATATATCTGGGCAATTTCCACAAATAGTGCAGGTGAGACACAAAGTAGTTGAAATATTCCACCACACTTCCTGTGACAAGCCAGAGCTTTCCAACGTGCTGTCAGTCACAGGCTCTGACCCTGCAGAGCAACTTGCTCCCTAGGAAGGAACGGGGCCCTATCTAAAAGCATCTGGGATATCCCTTTCAAGTTTTGGCCAGAGATCAGCGGAACATGCAGTGCAGTCATAAGCTTCCAAATGTTGAAACACTTCCTCGCAAAGAGCTTTGGTGAAGGCACCGCTGGGATTTGAACCCAGGATCTCCTGTTTACAAGACAGGCGCTTTGACCAACTAACCCACAGCGCCTGCTCTTGTTAAGCACTGTGGCGCAAATGCCCTAAGCATATTGCAGTCAAGCAGTGCACAAGATGGAGTGCAGATGGCCTAGAGGTCTAGGTCCTGCTCCATGAGGTTCACCCTTGTTCGGGCAGCCTAAGTTAAATCATGTCTGTGGCCACCTTCCTGCATGTCACTCCCCATTCTTAACCTTTTCCCCTGCACTATGCACTGTCTGAATCTAAATAAAGGCAAAAAAGCCCAGAAAGAATAAAAATGAATAGAGCATTGATAAAAACAGCAGGTGTCTTTGTTGAGCTCAGAAGGCCTATGAAGTTTGGCTTGCTTGGAGATTGCCCATGGCCTTCCTGAGTGCCAGAAATAAAACAAAACAAGCTAAGTAAGGCACCGCGGGGATTTGAACCCAGGATCTCATGTTTACTAGACAGGCACTTTGACCAACTAAGCCACGGCGCCACAAGTTGCTGCTCTTCAGTCATGTTTCACACACGTGACATAGGAGGCTCCAATCAGATCAGCTCCAGTACACCTGTCTTTCCCTCTTCAGTCATGTCAAAGACAATGAAAGCAAAAATCCTGACCAAGCCTAGGATCGCACAGGACAGGAGGAGAGGGAAAGCACAGAGCTGGCGAGCCTTGGCAAACACAGGAGCCCTCCCAGGCAAACACAGGAGGCAGCCCAGGCCATCTTAGGCACTGTGTGGAACCGCGGAACAGGAGACAAATCTTAGGTGACTTTGTGGTCCTTTTTGACAAGACGGGCGCCCGGTCTCAAGTCAGGGTATTCTTTCTGGAGAGGAAAAGGCGGTTGTGCCAATTCTCCAGGCCTGATCATCCTGCGCCGCAGGATAAGGATTACACGTCCCTGGGTGGGCTCGGACCACCAACCTCTCGGATAACAGCCGAGCGCGCTGGCCGATTGCGCCACAGAGACACGCATGTCACCTGGACCTGTGGCTGGCTGAGCCAGTGTACTGCGGGCACTTTGTCAAATCTCTCTGTGACACGGCGCATTGAAAGCCACACCTTTTGAGCCTGTTAGTGCGTCCCATGAAATCCTGCTCATTCAGGGGGACATGAATGTCTGTCTGTCCTACCTCTTGAAGAAATTTTAGGAAGATTGACCACTTCAAGAAGAAAGCCCAGGAGCCTCTGATGGCTTAAGTTGAAATGGTTTGTTCAGGCGCATGGATGAGTCTTGACAAGTACAATGCACATGGATGAGTGTGTAATGGAGGTTCTATCCTGATTGACCACTCTGTGCGTTAACTATTTATCATTAATGAAAGTGCTATGTCCCTATAAAAGGCCAGTGGGTCCAGCTTAGCACAGGATGTCCATGGAATGTATGCAATGCGACTGTTCCAGGAGACAGAAACGTGCGTACCACATCCAGCCAAGACTGGAGCCATATTTTCTCTGTATATGGATATCTCTGAGGCCAAATGCAGGTTTTTGACTCTATGACATATATCTGGGCAATTTCCACAAGTAGTGCAGGTGAGACACAAAGTAGTACAAAAATTCCACCACATTTGCTGTGACAAGCCAGAGCTTTCCAACGTGCTGTCAGTCACAGGCTCTGACCCTGCAGAGCACCTGATAGACCTGGCTCCCTAGGAGAGAAGGGGGCCCTTTCTAAAAGTGTCTGGAACAACTTGTGCAAACTTTGGCCAGAGGTCAGTGGAACCCAAATTTCAGTCATCAGCATTGAGAAGGTGAAACAGTCACTGGTGAAGAGCATTGTTGAAGACAACGAAGGGTATTGAATCCAGGATAAACATTGCACGTCCCAGGGTTTGCCCGTACCACTAACCTCTCGGTCAACAGCTGAGCATGCTGGCCGATAGTGCCACAGAGACTGCTCACTGGTAAGGCCCATGACTAGACAAAGCAAGATACTATCAACTGTAGTCCTAGTCAGCAGACTTTCATACTATGGAGCTGCCTTGGGATGAACTATACAGATGAGTGAAAGCAAAGAAGCCTACAAAAATCAACATTTAAAGGAACTTCTGCTGAAACAGAGCTTTTAGAGGAGCTCTCTGGAGAATTGTGTTCATGTTTGATATACAGGAACGTAGAACACTCACTCTTTTAGAAACCTGAAGCAGAACCTCAAGACCCCAATAACTTCTGTCTAATCCTAAACCTTTATTTTCTATCTAGAATCCTCAAATGAACAGTCAACAATTTCTATTTTGGTCAGAGACAGCTCTGGGAACATGTTGTGAACACAGTCAGCAGTTTTCCATTTTTCCATCACACAGTCCCAGTGCAGGAGGTTGAAGGGTAAACGCCGAGATCAAGGTTTGTGTTGTGTTTAAATGGCTGATGCGGCACATTCAGAGCGTGGTTATTTATCAGTGTCAGGTGTGTGTGAAGAGCAGCTAATCGAGGTGTCACTGTAAGACTGCACATCTCCCTGTGTAAACCTCTTTCTGGGCTGCTTTTTGTCAGTGCTGAATATTCATGTAGGAGCTGCTTCTCATGTCACTGATGAAAACCCAAAATAGCTGCCCGACCTAGAACACTTAAATTAAATNGTCCTCTTTGACAAGACGGGCTCCCGGTCTCAAGTCAGGGTATTCTTTCTGGAGAGGAAAAGGCTCATGTGCCAATCCTCCAGGCCTGAACACCCTGCACCCCAGGATAAGGATTGCACGTCCCTGGGTGGGCTCGAACCACCAACCTCTCGGTTAACAGCCGAGCGCGCTGGCCGATTGCGCCACAGAGACACGCATGTCACCTGGACCTGTGGCTGGCTGAGCCAGTGTACTGCGGGCACTTTGTCAAATCTCTCTGTGACACGGCGCATTGAAAGCCACACCTTTTGAGCCTGTTAGTGCGTCCCATGAAATCCTGCTCATTCAGGGGGACATGGATGTCTGTCTGTCCTACCTCTTGAAGAAATTTCAGGAAGCTTGACCACTTCAAGAAGAAAGCCCAGGAGCCTCTGATGGCTTAAGTTGAAATGGTTTGTACAGGTGCATGGATGAGTCTTGACAAGTACAATACACATGGATGAGTGTGTAATGGAAGTTCTATTCTGATGGACCACTCTGTGCGTTAACTATTTATCATTTATGAAAGTGCTATGTCCCTATAAAAGGCCAATAGGTCCAGCTTCGCACAGGATGTCCATGTAATGTACCCTGTGCTACTGTTCCAGGAGACAGAAATGTGCGTACCACATCCAGCCAAGACTGGAGCCACAACTTCTCTGTATACGGATATCTCTGAGGCCAAATGCAGGTTTTTGACTCTATGACATATATCTGGGCAATTTCCACAAGTAGTGCAGGTGAGACACAAAGTAGTACAAAAATTCCACCACATTTGCTGTGACAAGCCAGAGCTTTCAAAAGTGCTGTCAGTCACAGGCTCTGACCCTGCAGAGCACCTGATAGACCTGGCTCCCTAGGAGAGAAGGGGGCCCTTTCTAAAAGTGTCTGGAACAACTTGTGCAAACTTTGGCCAGAGGTCAGTGGAACCCAAATTTCAGTCATCAGCATTGAGAAGGTGAAACAGTCACTGGTGAAGAGCATTGTTGAAGACAACGAAGGGTATTGAATCCAGGATAAACATTGCACGTCCCAGGGTTTGCCCGTACCACTAACCCCTCGGTCAACAGCTGAGCATGCTGGCCGATAGTGCCACAGAGACTGCTCACTGGTAAGGCCCATGACTAGACAAAGCAAGATACTATCAACTGTAGTCCTAGTCAGCAGACTTTCATACTATGGAGCTGCCTTGGGATGAACTATACAGATGAGTGAAAGCAAAGAAGCCTACAAAAATCAACATTTAAAGGAACTTCTGCTGAAACAGAGCTTTTAGAGGAGCTCTCTGGAGAATTGTGTTCATGTTTGATATACAGGAACGTAGAACACTCACTCTTTTAGAAACCTGAAGCAGAACCTCAAGACCCCAATAACTTCTGTCTAATCTTAAACCTTTATTTTCTATCTGCTTAGGAGTTTACTTGTCAGTTGTTAAAGATAAAACCAGTCTCTGTCGAGACCCTTGTACAACACTTGTGTCAGTCGTCAAAAGGTAAAAAGGTAGTGTGTCAGGGTCACGTCCTCCAACTTCCCATTTGCGGCTCTAGTTCCAAACACAACACAAATTTACCGACTACGCCGTGTAAGTCTCGCACCAATAAATAGTCTGTCAGGTGTGTGTGAAGAGCAGCTAATCGAGGTGTCACTGTAAGACTGCACATCTCCCTGTGTAAACCTCTTTCTGGGCTGCTTTTTGTCAGTGCTGAATATTCATGTAGGAGCTGCTTCTCATGTCACTGATGAAAACCCAAAATAGCTGCCCGACCTAGAACACTTAAATTAAATATGATTCTGCATGAGAACAACAACCTTCCTATTTTACTTTCATCAAGTAAAACTGGGAGCTCATTGAAAATCAAGTTCATACACTGGCACAGGAAAAGTCCAGAGTCTGGCTGCTGAATAAATTCAAGGTAAGTGATGAGAGATTAATAATGTCTGTGGGCAGACTGAAAGGCCGGGGAGGCTTTCTTTCCTTGATGAGAGCTGGAATGTGCTGTAAAAACTCAGAAACAGAGAGCGAGAGGGAAACAAATAGAGGGAATGAAAAGCAGTTTGAGAATTCCTGGAGGAGAGCTCTAAACGGCTCTCTTTGGACGACAATGTGATTTCCCCAACTCCATTAAAAAGTCCTCTTAACTTCTCCCAAATGTATAGGATGGCTCACTCTCCAATCCGTCTCCCCAATGTCACACTATTTAGTTGTTTCTTTAACAGATTTTCCCGAGGACAGTGCATTATGTTGTGCAGGATGCTTTTCGAAAAATAGGCTTGTAACTTTGTGTATGTCCTTTTCAAAGTCAGAACAGGAGTGATGTGTCAAAGAGGAGTGAATAAGAGGATTAATGCAGCTGTTTCAAAACAGAACGGTCTTTTTTATGTGCACCGCTGATGATTTAAAGGGATTTGTCCTCAGTTTTATTCAAAGCTTGACGGTACAACCTTAGAACAAGGAATAGAAGATGACTCCAAATATTGAGAGTTGAATACAAAGACAATAAAACACATGCCACTAACTTCTTATGTCGTTTTTATTGCTGCTATGGATGGAATATCTCTTTGATGATCAGTATTTCATCACATCTGGTTCTGATAAAAACAGAAAACAAACACTGGTTGTACATGTTTCCATCTACCACACAAAACTCAATTTGTGTCTTGACATCATGACTCTTTTTATGATGCTTGTGCTGCAGCATTTCATTTCCCATTCTCATATAACTTCCACAGTGAATTCACACGGACAATATTTCTCACTGGGAATGTAAGAAACTATATCAGTAAAGTTTTTTGTGTTTTTGACATTTCTGCATCGGCTCAAATGAACTTTACATGACAGCAGTGTGTTGATGCTACCATTAACTCAGTGTTCTTCTATTGCTTGTGTATTTATGCAGTTCTGTCATCAACACTGAAATCTTAATCAAAATAGTGGTTTTACGTCTGCATCAAGTTTCCAATTTTGATAACCAAAACAAAAGGTGTGGGATACAAAAAATGTTGACATCAGAATCTATAAATCAAAAATACTATGATAATCCTAAGGGTAAATTCATTCAAGACATATAGGGCCTTATCTACGAAAGGTTTGCGTGAACAAAAACACGTGCAAACTCGATCGCGTGTGCAAACCTAACATACTAACATAGCGCAGAAGTAAATTGCATCTCTCATATGAACAAAACAGAATGTGGAAGTTTTTCCCAACACTTGTGACAAACAACCTACATTCATGATTGTGCAATTTGTGCAAGTATAAGTCTCCCCTGTCTCCTCAGTGCAAAACAAGGCCATAAAACACCTAATCTGGGCCCTGGTGGGGAGCTGGGGCCAAACATATCCTCCCTGTAGGTCACAGGTCAGGAGGAGTAGCTGAGGATGCCGTTAGCCTTCACAGAAAATAAAGCCTTTAAAACAAGACTGTACCCAAGTACAACCCAACTTACAGAAACAACTTCATGATGGTACATTTGGATGATGCCACATCTGATTCCCAACAGATACTGCATTGTTGCATCAAAAGCCAGATACTACTTTTAATCCCCTGATCGATACAAAGGAATCCTGCGGCCTTAAAAGGAATCGGTTTTCAGGGATGGAACACCAGTCCTGCTCCAAGAAAGGAAAGGAGGTGACCATCAAGGCAGTCCCTCTGGGTTATAAAAATGCAGCTTGCAGGAGGGAGGGAGAGTTTTTTAGCATGCTTGTGTTGTAGTTACTTCTGCAGAGCTCACCACTTACTTTGTTCATATTTGCTTGTTTTGAATAAAGCATTTTGAATTCGACTGATCGGTCTCCTCTGCTGCTTGGACTCCTTGGCCTTCCTCTAGAGTAAGCTAGCCGTAGCGCAACAGTGAACAAGTGCTGTAAGTTCAGACTTCAAGATTTGAGGCCTACCCTGGCCTTTCTTCAAGAAACGGTACTTCAGATTAAAGAATAAGCTTCTACAAGAACGTACGATCCATAAGCGCGTCTGCCCCTGGTCTGCCTTCATTAATATGCAGATTTTTGCAGATGACCAGGATGTGAAAAATACTGGGGAGAAAAGATGCAAATGTGATCATTTAACACCCGCAAAGCGATTCATCAAACCTGGAACTGTTTGCGCTCGCTGTTTTATTGTCTATAGTTGGCATGTGTGAAAGGGAGGTGCAAAGAGGAGCAATGTTAGGCACAAACAGCTGCTGTCAAATGAAACGAACTACAAACAAGTATTTTGACATCTCCACAACCCAAGAGCCCAAAACATCTCTTAAAAAAACAAAAAACAAAAAAAGAGCCTATGATATGATTTGGAGTCTCTCTCTGTGCACAGCAGGTTTTGCACAGACGCGCATGATCATATCAGCTTGATCATAAAATTCAAATTAAATGGAAAACAACGTAACTTTCTCTGTTTTGTAGCTCTTAAATGTAGATTATTAGACGTATGGAGAGTCAGATCTTTTTGTCCGGTAGTTTGTCTGTATGAATCAAAAGCTTCAGATGAGAAGAAAGGATGGGAAGCAGGGTTTGTTGCAGACTGGGTTAAAGGACCAGTTCATCTTTTTTTAAGAGTCTACAGAATGTGCACATTATGATAAGGTGATTTGTATAAGGTGAATTATGTTTCGTTTTTGAAGACTTCAGAATTTAAGTGTGATTGTTGCGTTTTTGTAACTGTACAGATGTATTTCTTGCACTGAAAAAGATTAAAAGACTCCAACATCCGCTTTAAATGTCTGAGACAATATAATGGTGGTCGTGTAATTGAAGCAGTTTTATGTGCGTGATTTAGTCCAAGCTTAAAATAAATCTCAACTGAGTCCTGACCTGTCATTTTTATCACAAGAACACAGAAGTTTGGCTGATTTCTGTTTTGCAGCTGATATCTAGTGCACACGAGAAGGTTTATCCATATTTAAATTTGATTGTGTTGCTATATTTCATTTCCTCCACCAATGTCATTTTTTGTTTACAGCCACTCTGTTCTCCAAAACTCTCCATGGAGACAGATGGTAGTACACATTAAATCCTTATTTAAACAGGGCGGTCTGCTCCTGTTGCCAATTTTGCACGCTATCTTATTAGATCACCCACAACACGCCCACTTTTAGCATGTGCAATCTTTAAGTTTGCGCACGCAATTTAGAGCTGGGTATTTGGGATCTTAGTAGATCAGGCCCATAATATCTTAACTCCTCTGCCATTCTAGGGGTCAGTTTGACCCCATTTAACATTTAACATGACTTTTCCTCATTTAACAGGGACAACTGATTAAGCATAAAATTACCATGATGATGGCAAACATACGGGGCCTGACTTTAACAATGGTTTTGTATTATTGTGATTGTTGTGCAGTCGACAGAATTTAAAAAAAAAACAAAAAAAAACAAAAAACAAACTTGTTGGGCACTCTGGAATCTGATGCTATTAAAGAAACATTCACAAATTGAGTTTAACAAGTGAGTCCACCTAAGACTTTTCTCCTTGGGCTCATTCAAAACCATCTTCACTCACAGACACAATACCCCTCCCTTCAAGTGACACTGAACTCAGGGAAAGTGTTAAATTTAACACAACTGGAGTTGAAGTCACGTTTTTGATTTGCTATGTATGTTAAGGACTTACTGAGAAAAACAAATTAAAGTTTCCAGAATCAATTTGGTCTTTTTTAGGCTGGTTATTACACATCAATGTGTTAACACCAAAGATATTGCACATTTGAACTCCAACTGTTTTAATTTCTAGTCACACTGTATTAGTTAAACACGCAATACTAGAGTACATTTTAGTTAAGATTAAAGGACACCAACAAGTACTCTTTCAGCACTCGTGTAGTTTATTTTTTATTTTTTAAACTACTGTAGAGTTTCTGATGGAAGAACAACGTGCACCAACTTAGTGTTCTTTAAACCCATGTCTTGCTATGAACTTTATCACTTGCTCCTGAAGTCTCAGAGGCCGTCTCCACGGCAACAGCTGTGGCCTTGTCACCATCAGAGGGTGGAGACACTGTTAAGTCTGAGTGGTGATATAAGTTCTTGGTCTTACACAAACAAAAGCATGAATATAGATATTTGTTTCCTTATCCCAAACTGTGCCTCCATGTGATCCTAGTCTGGTATTTGCTTTTTTTTCTCCCTCTTCTTTCCTCTTGTACTCTGTTTCCCTTATCTAAGGAATGGGGCACAGCACAGGCTGGTTAAAACCCCCATTTCTCCTGCTACTGTCCTCCCCATGTAATATGTCACTGTCTTTTTATGTTTCTTGGATGGGGTGTGACTGCAATCTTGTTGCTCTGAAATATGTGCAATGACAAGAAAGCAATCGTAAACCATTGTGGTGTTAGTATTTTACATTGGAATCGTTATTGGGTGACACTGTCATAGTGTTAAAATTTTGCCTGTTTGAAATGTATTAATTTAACACTTTTTCAATGGTTCCTGCATAAGCACTGAGGCAGTGTTCATTTTAACTCTGACATTAATATTTTCCAAATCAAATTTGCAGTGCACTACTTGAAAGCAAACCACTTCTCCCACCAAAATAAGTCTGTCTGCACACCTTTTTATAGGAATTACAGCACTGCTCAGTGTGGCAAACCTTGAGCGCTTCAGTGATGAATGTTTCACCCAACTCTGCACCATGGACAACGTGAAAATAAACCAGCACCATCCACTCAGAGATTACAGCTATCAGAGTAATTCTGGATTTTAAAATGTAAGGAATAAAGAGTGTTCAATTTTAAGTTTGTCAAGCACAATTTCAAAGGGAAAAAAAATTCACTTTCAAGACTTTGAATTCAGTATTAGAAAATAAATTTTAAATTCATTCTAAGACTTAAAATTCAGTTTCTTGTCTCCACACATCCCCTGAAGTAATAATTATTTAAAATGTATTCATTTACTTTGGCAGTTGGACTACAAGACTATAACAAAACACAATTTTCTCTGATAAAGATTTTGTTTTTTATGAAATGACTCTGCATAGGTCGGAGGTCAAACTTATACCTCTTTACCTGGCAGGAGGTCAAATTACTCAAGGTTGCTGCAGCATAATGAATGAAAATTTACCATCTTTGTCTGGTTGACAGGTCTTAAAGGCAGGGTTGGCAGTCCTGGAAAACTAGCATGAATTTGAATGTAGCATCTCCCCAGTACCCTGTTCAGTCCCTCCTCCCTCCCCCCTCTTCCAAAATGATGCCGCTCACATGCACGAGTACGGCTGGTTGGAGAACATATGAATGGGATTGATTTAGGAACACAGACTCAAAACTTGTCATCAGCATGTCATTTTTATTTTGTTATACAAGTCATGTCCCACTCAGGGGTAAGAAAACACCAAAACAGTATCATAGTTAAAAACATACAAACATGGTTTCTACTGTCACACAGCATTATTCACAAGTACTGGTGACACTGAGGGGGAGGGGGGTGTCTCATGACAGTCAGCTTGACTGGGGTCAAAGTTGATGATCTGTCACATAACTGAAACACTACAGATTTCAGATATTACACAACTGCAAAATGTCAAGTTCAAAGTCTGTCTGTCTGTATGAATTAAACAAATGCCCATGTAGCTAAATTAATGTCAATATGACTTCCTATTTCACAACGACAGAAAAAAAATCCCTGTAAAAAAACATGAATCCTCACATGGCTGAAACAACACATAAATAAACTGAATCCCCACAGTTGGACTACTAGTCAAAGCTGATGTGTCTGTAGTAAATGACAAATATCAGACACACAAAGTCAGATCTGAATGTCTGGGTAAAGCTAATGTAATCGTTGATAGACACAGAAGCTAACTTATCGGGCTGACATCACCACAGAACAAGTGACATGACTAAATATTTAATCAAGATTAAACATCACCCTCAAAAACCCCCAGAACTTACCTTTACAACAAAAATGAGCAAACGTGGCATCACTTTCTTTCTTTTTTTTTTTTTAACTTTCTTTTTTATTTTAATTTCAGGTTTACAAAACATAAAATAAAATACAACAAAACGAAATATAAGGGCGGTTGTTTAAGGCCAATCAATAGTACATAACATTGTATATCATCTATACTGAAGAGGGGTTACAAGTGTTGATATAAGAGTTCCAGTTTTTCCAGTATTTTGCACAGTAATACATGAAAATGATCTGCCATAGATGCACCACATTTTCTCCAACATTCATCAAGACCTTGGGAGGCTTGTTGTTTAAAAGACATCTTAGGGGTGATAAAATAGCGTATTGTACATTTCCAGCAGACTTCTCGCCATGATCTAGAGTTGGTGGTCCTAGCCTGTCCCTCCCAAATTTCATACCAATCTTCCTCAGATATCTCCAGGCCAGACTCCCTCTCCCACCTCTGTTTAATATAGAGAGTAGAGTGGTTTTTAGAATTTTGCAAGCTTTTATAGATCTGTGATATGAGATGTTTATTATTTTTAGTTTTATAGGCATCAATAAATCCTATTCAATCAATAATAATCAACAATATCAATATCATCAATAATAATGTGGCATCACTTTCAAAGCCCTTTACTTCTCTGAAATGTCTCTATGCTGAGTAACTGTCTCAATGTGGATTCTGGTTTTTGTCCGGACTTTCTCTGTGGTCTTTCTCGTTTCTATCTTCTCTGCCTCTGTCTTTCTTCCTCTGCTCTGTTTAGCAGGAGGAGCGGCTACTAGTGATTGAGGTATAAAGACTTTTTCTGCCATTCTACAGCGTATACGGGTCCCTCTGTGTTTGGCTACACCCATTGAATCAGGGCTACATGCACGCAGGCACAATAAATGCAAAGGCAGCAGGATGTCATTTTGTTGGTTAAAAAATGTGTCACAAACTTTTGGATTAGTTGGAGTTTTTACAGGTTTACTCCTGCTGTAGATGGCGGCTGTTTTCTCTGTTTTACCTTTTAAGAACACATCTTTTATTGATTGCTATCAGGACATAAAGATCATTTTAACCAATATAAACGAGTGTATTTATATCAGGTTACCAACCCTGCCTTTAAAGTGACATTTGGCCCCCTCATGATCCCAGTTTTGTTTTTAATTCATTTAAATGTGAGCAAAGTCATTTTTAACCTGCAGCTCTCACTCTGAGCTGTAGGCAAGCTTTAAAAACAAAAACTCAGCACATGAATACTTTTACTGCCATCCCCACTGTTTGCTTTAACCACAGTCAGATTGCAGCAATGATTGTGTGTGTGTGTGTGTGTGTGTGTGTGTGCTCACTCTCTCTGTGAGGGAAGAGTCTGGCAGGGCTGGTGTTGTGTTGACACACCAGCCAGACTCCAGATAGGCTTTCAGCTGGTCTCTGCAAAGCCACACCTACAGTCTGAGCTGGGTGTGTCCACCTCATGGATATCTCCATCACATGCTCCTCCAATGACTTTTTTCAGCTTTTTTAGATTCTATCAATATTTTCTTATCAGTCCTTGCTCCAAAATGTATCCTGAAGTAAAACCATGATGGGTAAATGATCTCAGATATGACTCTGTGGTAGATTTTTAAATGAAATGACATCATATCCACACTGCTCTGAGCTTTGACCCACGTACAGATCACTCATTTTTAGTTTTAACAGGAGGAATTATTTGTTAGGCAAATTTTGGTTTCAGATGACACACATGCTGGTCAGAGGAAAAGGTAATGATTAGTTTCCAGACCATAGCAGAAAGGATCCAAAACCCTCCCCCTGACGCTGTCACATTATACTGAAGCACTCCGTGGTTTCCCAGAGACAGAGTTTGGCAGAGCGCAGCGCGCAGCGCGCCGCCGAGCTCCGGACGCACCTGAGCAGAGCAGAGCGGAGTGACCATCAGAGAGCAGGAAACAGCCTTTACCTCTCTGCCACACACACATATACACACACACACTCCTCTGCACACATCCAGCACATCGTTCCTGCTGAGAGGAGCGGGCTGACGGCTGCTGTGGAGTAACATGTCTACCTCCTCTGCGCCTCCCACGGAGCGGAGCGCTGTTTTGGCGCTTTTGGCACGCGTTTGACTACAGTTCATGTTTAGAATCTCGACACTGCGAGTTTCAGTCGGCATCGAAACTCCTCACGCTACTAATCGTGCCCGGAGTTCATTGTTCTGTGATGTCCCAGAGCATCTGCGTGGAAACTTAAAGGCATGCTGCATGTTGACTGTTGCGACCGTGAGAGTGAGCTGAAACAGATGGACACAAGCCCCAACCACTGGGTGAGTCTGGGAATAAGTGTTATTTTTCCACACATCAATGTATTTACGCTTCAATTCAACCACATTTTTGTCCTCAAACTGACGGAGCCTCACTCAAGAAAACCTCCTAAATTACTTACCATGAATCTCATCAAGAGTTGAGGGCTGTTCCTCCATTTTTCCAATTTTCACCAACGTGACAAACTTATTCCTCTCATTTTTTAGAGTGTAACATATCTCATAACTGTCAAATGAGAGTGATAACTGGTATTCAAAAGCATTATTTTAAGTCATATGCTCCAGATGAAGTGCCTCCAGAAGCGTCCCCACCCTGTTAAATATAACTTGTTGTTTCAATGTAAAAATTTGGCATAAACGGCTGCCTTACCCTTTAAGGTTTTACTGTATATTTTAGGTTATACTGTATATGGAACACACACTTTTAGCATTAGTAAAGCATTAGTTCAGTTCATTAGTTCACACATTAATACTCATTTGTTTATCATGTACAAACGGAGTTATAAATGTTTTATTATAGATGAATATGACCCTCTATGATGTGTTAACTTATCCTTTGTTCATACTTTATTAATGATGGCCTCACCAATAACAAATGAGCTATTTAGTTCATTATAACGCAGTTATAAACCATTTATAAGCTGTTCATTCAAATGGTTTTATACAGCAAGTGCTTATATGTTACTGTCTTTTTATATAATTAATATCTAATATTTTATTTGAGTTTTGCCACGATAACTAAGTGTAAGTTTGAGAATTGAGAAAAACTTCATATGTAGAGTTATTTTAATAAGCACAGATTTATACAGAGGTTTTCTCTCTTTAATAAATACAAGTTCAAGTACATGTGTTGTTTCCTTTTTCTGTTGAATCAGTATTTGAGACTCCTGTTTTAAGATGCTTTTGGTCTTACATTTCATAAATGAATACTTTATAAAGCACAAACATTTCTCACTTCAGATCAGCTCACAAAATACTGAACAAACAGTAAGTCTTTATAAATCTTTTGTGACAACCTTAATTACCAATAATTTGCTCAGTAATTAAGTGTTAATTCACCCCTGATAAATGTCAGAATCACAATCTGTAAATAGTTTGTAAATGGTTCATAGTGACCATAATGGCTCATTTGTTATTGGTGAATCCATCATTTATATCATGAACAAAGGGTCAGTAAACACATTATAGAGGGTCATATTCTTCAACAATAGAACATTTATTTTTGTGTTTATACATGATTTACAAATGAGTGTTAATATATGAACAGTGCTTTACAGATGATGAGTTGAATATAAATGAATACTGAACTAATACTTTAAAAAGTGAAAAATAAAAGTAAAAGGTGAAAAATAAATTTTGTTGTTCTAGCACCAACAGAAGTTATCTTGACTCAGTAGGATGTCCTGTGTCAACTTGTGTTTTGTTAGATAACTCCAATTCATCAGGTAGCTTTTTTGAATTAACTTTTTAAATTAACCTATAAACCTATAAACCTTTGAACCCAATCAAACTTTTCAGTTTGGCTAACCTTTTGCCTTTTTATTCAAATTATATATTTTTAGTTAACCTTACTTTTTCAGGTTGTTGTTTGAAATAATTCATTATTTTCATTTTAATTGAATCCTTGAACCCTGTGAATCAAGGAGCTTGAACTGCCACTCCTAATAGGTTGAGGTTGCTTGGTGGTAGGTGTGTGCAATGAGTTCAGACGGCTTGTGCCTTTGCACAACTTTTATGTGCACTGTGGGGTCTCATCATATCCACTGTTCCGTCCTCACTCATGGTGTAGCTGTTAGGTTACAATTCACAAAGGCATTCTGGGTATAACTTGTAAGCTGCAGCTTTACTAAACAGCTGGGAGTGGCAAAGGTGATTTTCAAGTAGACATGCTTCACTGGTTTATTTGGACAGATTTTGAAACTGAATTGTCTTTTGCAGTTGATAAGATGCCAACTTATAACTGGAGGAGGTGCCCGCGTTCCTCTTCAGCAAATGCTGGATGATGAAATGCTGAGCATTGCATTTCAACACTCTAGCTTTTCCTTGCCATAAAAAGCTCAGTGTTTAAATGCTGAGCAGTATTTCAGTGTTAAGCACTTTCTTGCAGCAAAGGCTTAATGTTAAAATGCTAAGCCACAACCTTTACCTCAACATCTCCATTGCTCCATTGAAGCAGAGTTGAACTCAGTGACCTGCACCAGCCCTATTTATTAATTCTGCTGATGCTCAGTATTGCAACATAATTTATTTTTATCACAACTTCAGTAATCTATTGTCATACTGACATAGAGTAATATGCTAAAATAACAAATGTGCAAAATCACATTTTTACAGTGCATGGTGCTCTACCTCTCTGCTCTTACATTGTTAATCTCCTCTCATGGGACTGTTTCAGTGAATTTCTAGACATCATCCACATTAATTTATGGCACTTTTATTGGATTATAATAGAGCTCCTGTGCTACATATGAGACTTTCATCTTCAAACATCCTCCCTAAAGGACATTTGTCAGAGCACACTGATGTTTGAACCTCGACCCTCTTCTCTTATTTATTGGATTTGTCATTATTCTTGGAAGAGTTACAACTTTAAGTAGATTAGAAGCTTTTAAAACAGCCGTCCTTACTTCTAACCACACAGGGCCCCTCGTACTTTCTCTCATTGATTATCCATACGTACATGTCACTGCCTCCCCGTGTGGGGTCATTAACCTGTTGATGAGAGGAGACGAATGCCCGTGTCCCTCCTGCGCACTATATCCTCCTGTATAAGCACACACCGGTGAGCCCTTGAAGCCATTAAGAACAATCTAATGAGCACAGATGCTCCGAATATGACAGCTTGAGCTGTACCGTGCTGGTTTTCAACATCCAAATTTGCCCTGGAAGCAAATCGCTCTGGAGCCAAAGGGGAGTCAACGAGCCTAAAGTGTTTCTGGACAGAAAAGCTGCACATAATGAGAAAGTAAAAGAGGGGATAAAAAGGAAAGATGTGCCTCATTTTCATGTTTGTTACTACGCAGCTGTTGTTGTTTCTAGTCTTTCGCTGTGATCTCTGAACATCACGCTCGCCGCTCTCCGACTCACCATCAAATAGATCCTTTCAGCAATTTACTCAAGCCATTATCTCCTCATCCCTGTCTCTGGCTATGTTAAATCCAGCCCTCAGAGCAGCCTGATTGACACAGACTGTCAGGCTCAGTGTGCAGATTTTCAATTAGAGATGCTCTCTGTACTCCTCAAACTTTCAGAAAGTGCTGCTGATATGAGGGGTAATGGATGGGGAGCACAGTTCTGAAGTCTCCAGCTGTGGCTCTGCATGGGTTTGATGTCTGCTGGGTTCATGAAAAGGGAGTGGTAAAGCTTTTCCTAACATAACAGATTTTTAAGAACTTCATCATGTTGCATCAGAGGATGGAGGAAAACATCAGTCCCTGTGGCAGAAACAGTCATATTGGAAATAGATTGTGGAGCAAAACAATGTGGTTTGAGAAAAAGCAGTGCAACAATTGTTTTAGGTATTTGGATTTACTTAGATTAAATGAGTTCATGTAACACAATAAAATCACGTTCCTAAGATGAACAAAAATAATTCTTTGAATGAACTTTAGAAAAATCATGGAAAATGTTTCCACAGGACTGAATGGCTTTCTTTTAGCATTAAGCCATTGTGATAGTTCAAATTAATGTACTTGAGTAGGTTCAACTTGATTTATGTGGGTTGATTGGAAAAAGGAGTAGATGTAATTTAACTTAATTCCATACCATATCTTGTAACCATGAGTGAGGGGGGCACACAATGGATGTGAGACCCTGCTATACATGAGTGAATCACACAGGTGTCACAAGCTATCACCCCGTGGTGTTTACTGTCAGTCTTCACTTTGTGACGTTGACCAATACATCGTAACTCAACATTTAGTACATGATGGGCAGCTTTGTTCAAATTAGAGGCTAATGCAAGACATTCATAGGAAGTTTCATCAAGAGGAGTATTGAAGAAAATACCATTATTTATTGATATTCTTGGCATCCAGTCTATGCTGTAGACAGCTGGACTAAGCCATGGAGCATAGACAGCCAGTCTATACCAGAGCAAAGACAGCATGTGTCACTTATTTAATATAACCATGTACAGCAGGGTCTCATGTCCACTGCCTGCCCTCCTCACTCATGGTAAAGTGATAGCTGTAAAATTGCTTTGAATTGAGTACGACCCAAACCTAGTAAGTAAGTTCAATCAACCCAAATAAATAAAGTTGAACCTACGCAAGTGCATCAATCTGAACTACCAAATTGGCTCAATGTTAAAAAAAGCCATTTAATTGCGTGGAAATAATTTCCATGATTTTATAAGTTCATCCAAAGAGTTATTTTTTCAGTGAATGTAACTGTTGATAAAAACATTGCCTCATCACGTTGTGTCTGGTAGAAAGTTATCTTGAACAAAGAAAAGTAGATATGAATAGATCTGCTCTCCATTCATTTTTTAAGGAAAAAACAAAAACTGAAACTAACACGTCTTGGTTCATCACAACAGTGTAGAGCAAAGGCTTATGGGAAGTGGAATCTTTATCACCAGGGCTAAAACTAACTGTTCCAGAATCTCCTCACATATGGTTAAAGTTAAAATCAAGTTTTCTCATAGACTCATGTCTTCAGTTTGTAAGGATGAGCTGAGAAAAATTGATTTGGATATTTTTGTTTACAATCATGGCATCATCATTTTTAATCAATGAAGCTTTTTTAAAACTTGCTTACTGTATTTTTTGCATGATAAGGTGAACCGGATTATGAGGCGCACTATCAATGAACGTGTCTATTTTCATACATAAGGCGCACTGGATTATAAGGCGCATTAACCAAATCAAAACAGTCTGATAAGTCAAACTTTATTCACCTCATTGAATAACTCAATAACTTCAATAACTCTCAATATTTTTTTCAGTTGTAACACATGAAATACAAAACAATACACCCACTTTTCATTCATTAATATTAAATTCTCTCGCAGCTGCTCTATTTGCATGATCTGCTACATGATTGAAAGCGTTAAGCTTGAAATCCACTTCGTAAGCATGGCTCTTCAAAGGTGCTGTTTTGGGGTCCAAATACACAGATCATTTTGAGGTACCCGTATGTGGAAGTATGCATGTACTCCGCGGGGCGCCTGACTATGACTGTACCTCTAACGCTCTCACAAGCCATCCAGCGTTGCGGCTTCAGATCTTACCAAAGTTGTAGTAAAACAGTTTGACAGATTTTTGAGCGCCATGTGCCTAATAAAATTGGTCCGAAGTCAGTAAGCACAACCAGAATTGACACATAAGGCATGCTAGATTAAAAGGCGCACTGTCGATTTTTGAGAATATTAATGAATGTTAAGTGTGCCTTACAGTGTGAAAAAGTACGGTACTTCCTGTGACTCACAATCCAAAAGGTGTGGTACGTCACTCTCCTTCAGTCCTCTATGAGTAACTGGTGAGAAGTCGTCTTTCTGTGATTATTGGGGTCCAGAGAGAGAGAGAGATTTGGCGTCATTCTGGCTTACATAACCCTTTTCTCTCTGCTAATTGCAGCTGAGGACTTAATTGTCCTCATATTTTTGAGTACAGGCCGTCACCTACAAAAAGTTCACTTTGAGGAGGTGCAATCAGCCCGGTCAGGTGATGGTTCAGTGTCAGTCAGGATCTCTCCATCCTAAAATAGACTGCTGCTTCAGGCCCTCCATTAGAAGAAGATTGAGGATCCGTGGGAAGGCAGATGTAGCAGTGATGCATGGGCTGTGGATTCATGCAGAGAGGCATGTAAATTATATTTGCATGAGCAACTGGTGCTACGAGAACAATGCACAGTTGAAATGTAGTTGAAATGAGAAAGGACAGAGCTCACTTTTGGAATATGTTAAAGCGTGTTTCCTGGAGCTGTATGGAAAAACAGACGTTTGTTCCTGTGTTTCATGGAGTTGTGTTTGAGCCATCAGACTGTGAGGTTAGAGAGAAGAGCCTCTCCTGTGGAGGATGAAAGGGAAGAATATGACCTCACCTGCTGTACTTCAGTCTCCTAATGAGGAACAGAGTGATGTAAAGTACTTGAAATGAGAGCAATTTCTCACTTAAAATCAATGTAGTAGGAGCGCTGACGCACTCACAGTCTGGTTTATTCAACCAGAGGATTTGTTTGGATGCCAAGGCTTTGCTTGTGTTTGTTTATTTCTGACTCATGGGCATATTTTACAGGACAAACAAATCTGTGACACAGAGACTCATTTTAAGAAGAACTCATTTTCTCATTTCCTATTCCCTCCAAAAACATATTGTGGAACTTTTTTTTAAAACATGAAAAAACAAGAGTTTCAAAATGTGAAAACAAATTTATAATTTTGGCTACAGTAGGATTTGCTGAAATGATGAGGTCATCTCATAAGGATCTCCTAACTGAGATGACGCAATGGAGAAGAGGGCCTTGATCACCAAGGTGTCCTCATATCATGGTCCTGACATGCCTCCAGAGGGCTGGCCAATCAGAGGGAAGGGGGTTTGTAAGCCTTAAAGAGAGCAGATAGAACAAGGAGGCTGAAATAAGGGTTTTCTAAAACACCAGAGAGAGAGAAAAAAAACACAAGTCATTTAAACCATATAAAATTATGTTATAAAACCACAGAATTCAAAAACTCTTGTGCTTCTTGTGTTTTCTGGTTTGCTCTTCAGGGCCACCGTATGCCATACCTGTTTCATATTTTCCTTCTGGAGTTTCTTTTTCATCCCCTCTTGATGAAAAAGTTACCAAGTTTGGCAGCCTGCTCTTCATATGGTCCATTTTCTTATGTTTGCACTCATGATCTTCTGACAAGCACTGCTGCGCATGCACAGATGTGTTGTCAAGGCAACGTCTGGCTAGGTTTGTGGGAAAAAAAAAGAAAAAGAAAAAAGCTCCTAGTGTGTGGCTCAGGGACAGCAGTAGCAGCTTCTTTGACATATTTCAACCAAGTGTTGTAAGTGGACACCTGCCTTTTTGGCCCTAAATCTGACTGGCTACATCTGACTACATCTGACATTATGGTGCTGGATCTCAGCATGAGTCATTTAGACTTCTCAGAACTTGGCAAATCAGCATTTTCCATCGATGCCCCTCACTCATGAAATACCCTCCACAACTTGCACATTCACATCTCTCTTCTGCCCTTTGTATCACACACAGCAGAGTTCCGCCCTGATGCACACAGACACATAAATGCGCACTAACACACAGATGGGCACACTCCAAACAGCAGACAGAGAATCAGGAGAGAAAATGTCACAACCACCACATGAAAAAGTGAAAAAAAAAACTTATATACTTATTTAGGGCACATCAGCACATCCTCTCGTGACAGATAATAATCCTCTCCTCTCTTACAAAGCTCAAGACCTTGATAACTGTTCCCTGTCCTCTTGCTGTAACTTTACAATTGATTCTTTTGCTTTTGTGATTGATTTTTTTGTTTATCATTATTCAGATCTCTTTAATCTCAATGGCATTAAAATGATAGAAACCTCAATGCCTCTTGTTGTTAGAATAACTAAAGGTTTGAAAATAGTAAAAATGGGTCTACAACTTGCTCTTTTATTTAACAGATGAAATAGCCTTATGTTGTTTATCTTATTTACATGAAGATATAGCAATTCTTTGTATAGTTATGCTTCGTCTCTCTTCTGGTCTTTGTATTGCGCATGGCAGAGTTCCGCCCTGATGCACACAGGTACATAAACAGATGAGCACACTCTGTATAGCAGACTGAGGGTTGGGAGAGGTAATTTTATAACCACTACAAGAAACGCAGGGAATAACTTTTTTAAGCTCTCCCAGGGCACATCTTTTTGTTAGCAGCCCAAATGCTGGCTGCTGATTTTGCTAGCGTCACCAGAACATTGGCTGTGTTGTTTCGGTGATTAAAGTCTTTCAGACAAAAACCAAAAGTGCACTTTGGAGCTCTGTGGGTTGCTCTGTTGGTTGTTCTGTTGGTCGCTCTGTGGGTTGCTCAGTTGGTCGCTCTGTTGGTTGCTCTGTGGGTCGCTCAGTTGGTCGCTCTGTGGGTCGCTCTGTGGGTTGCCCTGTGGGTCGCTCTGTGGGTTGCTCTGTGTGTCGCTCTGTTGGTTGCTCTGTGGGTTGCTCAGTTGGTCGCTCTGTGGGTTGCTCTGTTGGTCGCTCTGTTGGTTGCTCTGTTGGTCGCTCTGTTGGTTGCTCTGTGGGTTGCTCTGTGGCTCGCTCTGTGGGTTGCTCTGTGTGTCGCTCTGTTGGTTGCTCTGTTGGTTGCTCTGTTGGTTGTTCTGTGGGTCGCTCTGTGGGTCGCTCTGTGGGTTGCTCTGTGGGTCGCTCTGTTGGTTGCTCTGTTGGTTGCTCTGTTGGTTGCTCTGTTGGTTGCTCTGTTGGTTGCTCTGTGGGTTGCTCTGTGGCTCGCTCTGTTGGTTGTTCTGTGTGTCGCTCTGTGGGTTGCTCTGTGGCTCGCTCAGTTGGTTGCTCTGTGGGTTGCTCTGTGGGTTGCTCTGTTGGTCCATTTTCAGCTGAAAATTTACGGTTACCAAATATCCAGTGCATCCCTAAGAAAAATTGAGTTTTTTGTTGGCACTTTAAATTATGTAATGCTACTACAGGTGCACCAGAAGGACAAAATAAAGACTTAAAAAAAGCACATACTGCGTTTAAGATGTACAATTTGTGGAACAGCAGAAAGACATATGTGAGTCAATGGGTAATGTGTACACCACCACATTTTTTCATCAGTCTCAAGCCGTATTATCTTTGTGATTTTGTGTGTTTATTTGTTATTCCACATTGCAGAAATGATTATTCTGTGCCGGCCTAATTTTGGACAGAGTCAGGCCTGCTGTTTCCCCTGCTGCTTCTCAGTCTGTACGCTGATACCATTATCTACAATCTTATCATGCTACTCCCAGTATGAATTGAAAAAACAGATTTTCTTGAATGTCAACATCAGGAATTCTTTAAATGGTCACATTGGCCCGTCTGCAGATCTCAACCTATGGAACTCAAATTCATTCTGGCTGTGCCTCTGAAGCCACCTCTGGGTGCAGTGTCATACCTAATAAACTGCTGCTGTCAGAGGCACTTTGCAGTCGCTGTCGAGGTGCTGCACTCTGCACCCTCCCTGGGAAAAAAAAGGCCCTGTTAGAGAAATGATTGGCCTCACAACAGAGGAGCAAACTCTGAGGAGAGCCTGAGGGTCCCCGCTCCTAATTTGTTGTGATGATGTGTTGAGTCTGTCCTCATCAGCTCCACAGCCTCAGCTCCAACACACTCGTTCTTAGGGACTAAAGGATGACTGGAAGAAAGTGAGACTTTCATCCTGTCTTTTCATTGTGTTGTATCCAGATGAAAATGTTCAATAAATCCAGAAATGTCTCAGCTTGTTGAGTCTGGGTTTAGATGCTTTTTTTCTCCCCCTGTGGATGTCAGAAACATCAATCCTCACTAACTGACAGGTTTCACTGTTTGATCAGAGAGTAACGAGGCAGATTTGATTCAGCAAAACAGCAGGAGGCTGTCAACTACTGTCACAATGTCAGAAATGTAGAAATAAGCATCTCTTTAATCTTGCTTTTTTGGATCATCATCTTTGAAAAGGCTGCAAAGACTCAGGTTTGTGCAGACTTTGGTGAAGTGGTCAACAATCTTGTCACATCCATTTCTTCACACCTGCTCCCAGGGGCGTGGCAAGGGATTCTGGGCCCCATGAAAAGAAATGTTGCTGGGCCCCTGTACAGCCAGCTGCAAGGCCAGCGCAATTTTTTTATGCTGTTAAAATAAAAATGTGCATTTAATGATATTTTTGACTATCATTTCCCATATTTGTGAAAAGAAAAACTTGACAGTTACTTGGTGGTGGAAGCACTGAACACTCTGAATACAATGGAATTTAGATCCATGAGCTAGGAGAAAGGTGAGCTGGCTTAAAAACCACATAGTTTGGAAACAACAACATGCTAATGTTTCAGAACTTTCCCACATGAACCAACCACACCTTGATTATGGAAAAACTGGGTTACATATTGTCGTCTTCTGCTTCTTTTTCAAGCCTGATCTTTTTTTCTCTCCTTGTTTGGCTGACCGACATGTGGCATTTCGCCGTCTGTCTCCAGTCGGACTGCAGCACCTAGCTGTGTGCATCAGCTCAGTTGATAGATAGCTACCGCAACCAGGACTGAACCATTTTATGTACAAAGGAAGGGGGGGGGGCAGGAGCCCGTTGAGAAATGTTTCTGAAATGTTACCTTTACATTGACATAAATAATATATATTTTTGATTATAAACTAACAACATAGATTCATATTATTTTTGTCAATATCATTTTATTAGGAGCCTTTCTGGGCCCCTGTCAATGATGGGCCCCTAGAACCCCCCCCCCCCTTTTCGGCACCCATGCCTGTTCCTCCACAAATAGAGCAAGGATGTTGGAGTCACTTTGACTTTTTTCCACTTCATTGAGAATGGATTTTGAAATTTCTTCATCTTCACATGATATTAACGCTGTAAAGCCAGTCCCATCAAAAATACCCCACAAATTATTATTATCCTTCTTTTATTGAAACTGAGATGTTGACTAAACCTTTCAACAAATCCACAGAAATATTGCTCTTATTTTTTGTAACACATTTGAAACATTTGGAGGCTTTAGTAACTTTTGTAGCAAAGCTCATAAATATGCCTGTGGAGACTACGTCCATTTATTATGCAGTCTACGATTTTAGTGTGATAGTGAAATATTACATCCTAACATGATGACTCATATTGTTGAACTTATGCTGTTGATTTGATTAAAATCTATTTCGTTCTTGGGTTAAGACGTAGAGATTCCACTGTTCTCTAGCCACTGTGGATGATACAATGATAAGACTGATTCTGAAATATACAGTTCTCTACAGAAGGAAGATCAACTGTGTCTTTATCAATGCCCCCTAGCAACCAGTAACACACAAAAAAGTTCCCACCCAAGTCTTTGTCTTTTGACACAATAAGACATCACAGCTCAATGACGCAAGACATTGTGAGGCTGATATGTTTTGATTGATTTTTTTCTGCTGTGGCAGCAATACATGTCTGTGAAGATCAGTCTCTCTGTGTGCACAAACCTCCTTGTTCCATCCTCACAGTCTGATGAAATCAAAGCTCACCTGTCCCTCAGGAGTTTCTCAATTCATGGGCTCAGTTTTCTGCAGTGTTACATGCTGTGTAAACTTTTCTTCTGACCAAGGAAAATCTCCTCCATTAGGGGGGATATGGGCAAAAATGTGTCAGGATGTTTTTTTGGAATGATCAGGATCTAGATTTGATCAGGATGGATCAACATGTTCAGACTATTTTGGCCTCAAACAACGTTTTTTTACACCAAAATATTTCTGATCCTGCATTCTGAACTTGCATAACAAGAATCTTGTCTTGTGTCCCCTGGTGCGTTTTTTTTTGAATGCTCACATTTTCACGTCATGATTAACCCTCTGATGCATGAATTATGAAAGTCAGTGTGAGGATTTTTTCTTTGAGTGTTTCTATTTGTCTTCACCTGGTGGTGCACAGTGGTCACTTCAGTGGACACCTATTTAAAAGTTATTTACTCCTAAATTCAATGGTTCATGTGGTGGAAATTCATATTAGCCTGTGTCAGGATATTTTTATTCTTCTTAGGGCCTGAAAAAATATTTTCAATTTTTTTCCAAATCTATCTATAAATTTTAAAGAAAAGTTATAGACAAACATTTCAGGGTAAAACAGCGTAATAACTATAGATTATTCTGTGTTAAAATGGATGAAAGAGAGTTAAAATGTTTCGCAAAGCATTAATAAAAGATTACCAAAAAAAGAAAAGAAGTCAAACAAAAAAATAAGTCATATTTACATTAAGTTCACACTGTTTTAAATATTTGAAACACTCAAGGGAAAAATCCTGACACTGACTTTCATAATTCATGCATTAGAGGGTTAAGACATGAAAAAAAGTCTTCTTTTTTTTTTTTCAAATATTTGTAACTGAGCATTCAACGTAAAACAGTGTGAACTTAATGTAAATATGATCTTTTTTTTTTGTTAGACTTCTTTTCTTTTTTTCGGAACTTCATGAATAATCTTTTTGTAATGCTTTACAAAACATTTAAACTCTGTTTCATCCATTTTAACCCTAAAAATGCATAGTTTATAGGCTTTTTCACCCTCAAATGTGTGTCTATAACATATATATATATATATATATATATATATATATATATATATATATGTTTGGAAGAATAAATTGAAACCATTTTTTCAGGCCCTAAGAAGAATAAAAATATCCAGACACAGACTAATATGAATTTTCACCTCATGAACCATTGAATTTAGGAGTAAACTACTTTGAAATAGGTGTCTACCACAGGGTTATTCCATTGATTTAAAGACTTCATCTTTCAGAGTTGATGAGTTTCTGCAGAGTGTAGTCTCTATGTACAGTCCACATGTGGTTCAGTGAGATCTTACTGAATAGACTTTGCTTTGGTTTGTGACCTTGACAGAAAATGTTTAAAGTACACATTATTTAGGACATGATTCATTTCAGTGACATAATTAATGCATTGTAGGATGACAGCCTGGGGTCAAATGAAAACCTCTGACTTTGGTTGTGCCTGAGTTTAAGACCTGTTCAAAAGCCATTGCCCCCCCCCCCCCCCCCCCCCCCCCCCCCCCCCCCCCCCCCCCACACACACACACACACCCTCTGGGAATGCAAAATTGAACAAAACAGACTTTTTTAATTGGAAAATGTCACCTGAAAATGGAACAAGTCTTTCTGTGCGACCCCCTGAGTGATCATTTAGTGTACCTGCTCACAAAAGGACATTAAAGTGGAACTCATTTCTTTTCACTTGTTTCTCCTTTCCCCTCATGCTGCACACTCTCTCATTTTTAATGTTAATTTAGCTGCCGGTGTTGCACTTAGCAGAAGTATATAAATCAGACATAAAGCTCCAAACCCTCCGTCCTCAGTCACATTTATACTGACTGCAGCATCAGCACATGGAGGAAAAGAAAGTGTGTGGATGTAAAATTTGAACTGTTGACAATGATTGCTGATACTTAGCTCATATTTGGCTTTTATTGTCCTTTTCATCCTTAAATTAAAGGCTGTTGTTGGTGTTGATGTGAAGTTTGTGTGAATAAAACATTATTGCTGTTGTGTGTGTTCATAAAGAATGAAGAATGAATAAACCATCACCACATACATTAAACATTCAACATATGTTGACTTCACATGTGAGGTTTGAAGCTCTGGGTTATGATTTGCAGCCCTTTGTGCTGAAATAGGAACAAAATGAAGGCTTTGATAAAGTTTTTGAAATGAAACTAAATCAATTTCTGCTCTAAGACAGTAGTTTGTTTTGCTCTTTTGAAAGTGTGTAAATCTAATGAGTTTATGCCACAAAGATGGTTTAATGATCCATTAATCTTCAGATGGAGGCTGGGCAGGACTTTCCCCCCAATATGATCAAGTTTCCATAATGAAGGTTTATAAGAATAAGAGGCTTTAAGTTGAGACTTTTTAAAGTATTCAGTCTGTTCCTGGACTCTCAAAGCCCTTCACTTCACTTCACTTCACTTCAGTTCAACACTTTCAGCCTTGATGAAGGAGCGACATCACAATCGTGCCTCAGTAGGAGTTTGAAGGACAGTAATTGATCTGAAGCTCTTCTCACAGACAGATGTCATTATTTCAAGTTCACATTTTGTTCTTGAAGTTCCAAATCAAACTATTTCCTAAAATGAATTTGGCATCCGTATGGCTAAAAACAGTGTTTGAATGACTTAGAGGTAAAATGAGATCAATCTCTGGGCTTGAGGCTGTTGTGATTTATGTTGTCTCGTCTGGAGTTGTCAGACCCATCAGCTAGCTAATGTCCATTTTTATTGGCAGCTGGGTCTGGCACCACTTTCATTCGTAACATGCTGCACCAATAAAGTCTCCTGCTTTTTAACTCATCCTCCTGCGTAACCCCAGATTTGTAATTTCTCCTGATTTTCTCCCGATTATTCACGTTGATACCAATGAAACCCCATGAATCCCAGAGATCCCCTGGAATAGCACACCACTTATTTTACGGTATTTACAAACCATTTGTCCAATCTAAGAACAGAAAAAAACTGGCAAAATCTTCAAATATTCAAGTTTCCAAGGGTACCTGAATGTATCACACGTCAGCTACATGTGTAAACAGAACAGAGAAGAATCAATTTTGATTCTCATGTCTGCTTTGAAAATTTGCAGATAAAAAAACTGTTTCCTCTAGCTCTGTTAAAAAAAGATAATTCATGCTACAAGAAACCTTTCTTTGTTGTCTTGAACCTATGGAAGTATAGTACTTAACTTTGCAAAGAAAAATGAGACCACAGTGAGTAAGCAAATCAACCTGAAGCACTTTATTGCATTTACTGAGGTTTTTTTTCCCTCCAGTCTAAGACCCAATTCCAATTCCTTTCTTAACCCTCAAGCTCAACCCTCAACCTTAGTAGCCCTCAAAACCAAGTGTTCAGGGCTATTTTGTGACTTAGAAATGGGACACCCCTTAAATGCAGATACATCTTCAGACTGTGGGGGGCAGCATTATGCCAAAGCAGCGTTCAGTCTCTCAATTAAGAAGAAGAAGAAGAAGAAGAAGAAGGAAGCTGAGGCATTTACAGGATCGGCGACAATGCCGTCTGCTGCTGTGTTTATGTGTTTTGCGTGGGCTTTGGGCATCTTTTTGAGATTAGCCCGGTCATCTTATACCATTATCGGCACAAGCCTGTTATAAAGGCTGTTATCTTGATAAACAACTACATGACCACGGAGAAAAATGACCATTTTGTCACGTTTACTAACTTAAACAATGAGAAAAACACACCGGCTGCTATTGACAAAAGATGGTAAAATTAAAACAAATGTTATGCAACAAGGAGGTAAATAATCCATAAAATGGGTCTAAACTAAGATAATACAATGGTTTTCCTAATGTTTATATCTCCATAAACAAAGAAAATACATTTGTAGCTCGCCTTCTTTGACGCCATGTTTATCTGCTGAAATGCGCAATGCATTCTGGATGTCCCTTAGTCCCAAGGGTGGTGTTGGAGAATCTCAGTATTGAGGGAGATACAGCCTCAGTCTTACCCCTCAACCTTAACTTTCTGAGAATCGGGACAGCACTTACACTTCGCGTTAGCGCGCATTTTGAGATTTAGGGTTAAGATTGAGGGTTAAGACAGGAATTGGAATTCACTCTAAGTCTTGCTTGTGTTATACATCACTTCAGACCAAGCGGCAACCTCTGGTCTGAAAAAATGGGACAACACGGAAGCGCTAAAAAGCTGCTGTTCCTCCAGTGACCGCTTGAGGCTGGCTCCAGAAGCACCAGAAGTCCTGTACAAGCAGAAGGGAAAAAGTTTTCAGAGCTGAAATTAGCGTATTTAAAGCCTGGTACAAACTCTGTCTCCCGTCTGGATCGTTAATTTCACTAACGGCACACACTATGAGGGGGGTGATTTTTTTCTAACTCGGCCATTTGGAGGATGTTAGGACTAAGAGCTTACCCAATCAGAGCCACAGCTCAGATCACATGACTGACGGGCGCCCAATAGCTGTGAGTTTGGGCACTTGTCACTCGTTCCATTTCCAATATGGCCGCGCCCGCCGTTTAGCCTCAAAACAGAGCTGCAGTAACAGACGGGTGACGTCACGGAGACTACGTCCATGTTTTATAAAGTCTATGCTTCAGACACAGTGTCTGCTGAATGAAACTGTAGAATCGTAGGTATGATAGTTTAGTATTTATGAAAGTGGCATGCCTCTTTAAGATGACAACACATGAGTGACACTGTACTGTGTGGAATGATAAAAATCCCTCTCTTAAGAAGTGCAGCTAACTTAAAGACTTTTAAACCAACTTTAGCCTCTTTTCAGATCTCTCTAGAAGCAACAAATCTGGAGACTCTCTCTGGGATTTGAGGGCTCTGACGTGAAATTCATGTAATTCACATTTTGGATTTACATAATGACATAGTAGGTATTTTGAGGTAATGAGAAACCCCATACACATGAATGTAAATTTTGCCTGTTCATAATTGAATTACAGAAATCTTGAATTAAAATCCCAACCATCTAAATTGTTATTACAACAAGTAAGAAATATGTTGTTGATCTCTACAATGTTAATTATGGATAGTCAAACTTAGCTTTGTAATGTTAAAGTCACGTGCCATAGGCCCCTGCATGCACATGAAAAATGCTTGTGTTTGTCTCTTTTGAGTGACATTTGACAGTCCCAAGCCAGAATAAAGAAGAGAGATGGATTTTAAGACAATTAAAAAAACAAAAAAATCAATTGACCACTAAAAACTTGTTGTCCCAAACATATAGTCAATGTTTTTAAATCACTATTTGTCTGCTCTGTCATGTTACACCTCTCACCTACAGTGTCCATGATAATTACAAGCAAATAGCTAATTATGCAAATTAGGTAATGACAACTTTGTGAGCTCTGACAGCCAATCACCACTTTCCTGAATGAGGGGTTGGCATGAATGTCATTGATCTTGAATCCTCTCTTATCCCTTTCCAATACTGTTGTCATCATGGTTTCCAACCCTAAAACTGTCTGATTTAGAGACCTGTGCTTTGCTGCAGCAGTTTTTCATGGACAATACTTCTGAAGTCTTCACAGAGTTGTTTCGCTGAATTATGTATACTGGCAAAAATAAAACTTGTGAGTTCCTGTTTGTTTCTGAGGCAAGTCATATTTCACTCTCAGCTTTTCAAACCACATTAACTCTTATAAAATATACCAAAAGATATATGAAGTCAGGACTTCTTTGTACTTCTATTTTTCATCAGCTGAACTCAAAGACTGAAGACTTTTTCTGTGTACACAAAAGGAATAATCCTCACAAATATTGTTCACTAATTCGGCTAAATGTGTGTGAGTGAGCGCTTCTCCTTTGCTCACAGGTGAAGCTCATCCAGATGCTGATGAGACAACATGATTACTGCACAGGTGTGCTTAAAGCTGAGCACAATTACAGGACACTCCAAGAGATGTTTGATGTGAAAACAGACGGAGCTTCAGATGGTTTCCAGTAGAATTAAGACCAGAAAAATCTCATATGTACTGACGTGTGTAAAGCAGAGTAAAAGTTACTTCTCTCTGTCCCCACAGAACCACACGGTGCTGCTGAATGGCTGACAAGCGACCTGTGACCTCACAAACCCTGTGAAGTTCCTCTCCACTGTATCGAGGCTCCACCAGCAGAGTAGCAGTTATGTACCAGGAGGTTGCGTTCCTAGCGGGCAGCACTGATCACCAGTTCACCCCGTTTCACTTCAGCCGGGTGGAGAACCCTCGAGAGGTCACCTCCAAGAAGGGTTTGTTCTACAAGCGAGCCCAGCTCCTGCTCCAGCCGCAGACTCACCCGCAGGATGGAGACGAGATCAGCCTTGCTGACGGGGCGGCCATCATTAATGTGGGCGGCATCAAGTACTGCATCCCCTGGTCCACGCTGGACGACTTCCCCCTGACAAGGCTGGGAAAACTGCGCAGCTGCAGCAACGAGGCCGAGATCATGGACCTGTGCGACGACTACGACGTCAGCAGGAACGAGTACTTCTTCGACCGCAGCCCCAACGCTTTCCGCACCATCGTCACTTTCTTAGCGGCGGGGAAGCTGCGCCTGCTGAGGGAGATGTGCGCCCTGTCTTTTCAGGAAGAGCTGCTCTACTGGGGCATAGAGGAGAAGAACCTGGACTGGTGCTGCCTCAGGAAGCTGCGGATCAGACAAGAGGAGTACAAGGAGCAGCAGAGGCTGGAGGATGAGGAGGCGGAGCTGGCGTCTCCACAGTCCTGTGAGGAGAACCAGCAGCTGGAGGTGATGGAGGAGAGCTGTTCAGGGAGCTGCATGAGGAGACTTCGGGACATGGTGGAGAACCCTCACTCTGGACTCCCCGGGAAGATCTTTGCCTGTTTGTCTGTGGTTTTTGTAGCAATCACTGCTGTGACGCTGTGTGTCAGCACCATGCCGGACCTCAGAGAGGAGGAGGAGAGGGTGAGTTCACTCTCTCTCTTTACTCTATTTACTCTATTTACTCTACCTCTAGTCTCTTTTTCTTAGATTTATACTAGTATAAGTACTGTTCACAGTACTTCATAGGTCCACAAATTTCATCATAGTTCGGTAATAATTAGACAAACTTTTTTTTTTCTCTATTTCTTTGAAATCACTCCCAAAATTTTCAACAGTTGGGTAAAAGTAAGCACATGACTACTTTAAAGTAATGACTGGATTTAGTCATAAGCAAGCCACAACTGGTAAGGAACTGTTTTTTCCTTTTACTTTGAAATATCCTCCAAATTTCAAGGTAAGTACGTGACAATAAGTGAATAATTCATATAGAATGAAATCACGATTCACCACAAACTGTATGGAGAGTTATTCCAACAATGGCTTGTGATGGCATCCTATTTCCAGAGAAGCAGGTGAAAAATAGTTGCCAATTTCTTGAATACATTTTGAGTAGTATGAAGATAGGTCTATAGTTTCCAGTAATAATAATTATCTTGGTAATCTTAACAAAATAAAAGTTTTTAAATAAGCAGTTCATTATTAGCTATTTCTTATATAGTTTTACCAAGTTCTGTTTTGTGAAAATTTTACCAAGTTTGTTAATATGTGGGTCAATGACAAAAAGAGGGTCTAAAAATTTATTTTTAAAAAGTTCTTTAAAAATGGAGAAAAACATATTTCTGAGTGAAGAATTATGTTTTCTAACAAATTTCAGAAGTTTACCAACATTTCAAAGTTTTTAGGTTCATTATTTTTTTCTATTTTTAATTTGAGCACCCAAATATGTCAGGTGGTGCAACCAAATATATGAAAATATATTTATATGTTCCTGTTATTTTTTCTGTGTGAAATTATTGGCAAGTATCTCTCAAGTGTCTGTAGTGACTCATACATTTTCATTTTGTGTGTTTCATTTCTTTTATTTGTGAATAAGATAAATAATTTGATGTTAAAATAACATCAAATTAGGCTTCAGGTACAGACGTGACGTTGCAGAGACTACGTCCATTTATAAAAGAGTCTGTGGTTTTACAGAATTTTGCGTGAGAGAAAAAGAGGCGTAGCTGCAGTGTTGGGCATGAACACATTTTTGTGAACTATGAACTGAATGCATCATTTTTCTGACTGCGAATGTAAACGTGAGTTTCGTTCAATCTACAGGGAAAAAATGGCGTACACTTCTGTTCAGAACAAAAAAAAAGACAAAAAATATCGACGACAAGTTTGTCTATGACAGCCAGCAGTTTACACAAGTTTTCATAATGTACGGTAACATTTACAAACTTGACAGAAAATTACATCAAACCATTGAAACATCAAAAGCTACTACTGTAATGAGAGGATGAAAATAAAAAACATGAAGATAACCTGTCAATATTTTAATACGAAAAGCGGAAATTTTGAGAAATATAGACAAAATAGTAAGACAAATAGTCTATAACTTCCAGAGTTTAAGAAATCAATTTAATATTATGTGAAAAAAGTCCAAACTTTCTCATTTAAGGTCAAAATTTTAAGACAACAAAGGTCTAAGATCAAAAGTCTACGTTTTGAAATAAAGGCAATCTTTCCAGATAAAAAGTTGAAATTTTGATATAAAAAGTCCAAACTCTAAGATTTAAGTCAAAATTTTAGGAAATTAATGCAAAATTGTAGGATAAAAGGCAAAAAAAAAATTAAAAGAATTTTGAATAAATAGTCAAACTTTGACTTTTGTATTACTTTTCTTGTCATTTCTAAACCCGACTTTTTAAATTGTATTTTTAGTGATAAAAACTGAAGAACCAAAGAGCTATCTTTGACTCTTAACTTTTAAAAATAATGTAGTGCAAAATATCCTGAATTGTGTCAAGTTAAATAAAATAAAATACAAAACAACTAAAAATAAAATTCAACAATTCCAAGGAAAAAAGGATTTTTCCCAACGGTCTCACACTCAGGACAGGTGTGTGTGAAACAGCTGATATAACAGATCCTGGGTCAGTCAGGACCAAAAAAAAAAAAAAGTCGCTGCTTTAGTGATCACATGATCACGATGTTTGAAATTGCGATTTCGATCATAAAGCGATAAATTGTTCAGCTCTAATACAGCATGTTCAGCCCCTGAAGTACACTGCTTCTGACTGAGTGCCTTCTCCGCTCTGATGCATGTTAACCACTTTCATAACTTGCACCTGCTGCATGTTACGTTTGCCAAGCTGCAGCGCTGACAGAGAGCTGGTGTCGCGAGATTCGGCAGTTCCTGTATTTCCCACTCCATCCATACCGGTATGTCTCTCTTTATTCATGTTGGGCTGTAAAACCCAGCACCATGAAGAGAGATAATAGGTCTGTCCTCTCTTCTTTAAATGACCCTGGTTAAACCTTAGACCTGTTGACTCCTGGGGTTTCTCTGCTCATTATGTCTGATTATGACAGTAGTCAAGTTAAAGACGATCTAATCTTGACATGGTTTGTTTTATTTTGAAAGTCACAGCCCTTTTTTCGATGATTTCCAGGTACTACTTCCTGTCCAATCTCGATCGTCCCTGTGCTGAATTTATGCATCACTTCTACCTGATGAAGAACAATACCAGTTTACATTTCTATGGCCTGTTTTGTTTTTCTTTACAATTTTTTTTCCTGCATATTCTCCTCAGATTTTTTAAGAAGCAGGATGATTATAAATGGATAATTTGGTTCACGCAGGCTAAAAACATTAGTATTGCATCTACAGTTTGCTTTGCTTTTTTCACTGTCTGTCCAACATAACACATGGTTTAAGTCGTAAAACACATACTGACATTGCTTTTTCCTAAATTTTAATCTCTTTTTATGGTAGAGTACAGCACAGTTCAGTTTGGAACGAGAGCAGAGGCAATAATTGAGGCTGGAGATGGATGGGCTGATCAGTCAGAGATTCTATTGAGCAAGAATAGCTTCAAGCGAGTTAAGAAAAAAAAAAATGGAAAAATTAATGTGAACAGTTCATTTTGAGGTCTATGAGCTTAGTTCATACTTTGAAAATATGAACTATGAACTGATTAGTTCACTTTTATCTGTGTGAACTGAACTTTGAACTACTTCATTTATTGTGTGAACTTGCACAACACTGCATAGCTGTGAATGCAGCTCTGGAGTTTTTATAGTATTTTACTCATGATGCCGCCTAGTTTTCATGTTGTTTGAATAGCAAATTAATGTTTAAAATCAAAGGTGCATTATTTTCCTGATATAAAGAGTAGAATAGGAGGAATCCTGGTGAAACTTTGGAGTTTTGAGGTTCACCATCGTGTTTCCCTCCTCTGTGATTGCTCTAATTCGTTTCACCTGTGTCTCATCTTATACTGATTCACCCTTTGTCTTTGTGTTTCTTTGGTCCTTGTGGTTACTGCACTTTTTTATCCTTTCAGAGTAGAGCTGAACAGTTTCAGAAAAAGATCTTATTGCGATTTTTCTGGCGGATACAGCGATTTCAATTCGATTCACGAATTTCTTTAAATCAAACTTTAGTGAAATGTTCACAATTTACAGTAACATTTACAAACTTGACAGAAAATTACTTCAAACCATTGAAACATCAAAAGCTATTACTCTTAATGCGAGGATGAAAATAAAAACTGAAGGTGAGAATTGTTTCCGACTTTGAGATAAAAGGTCAATATTTTAATATGAAAAGTGGAAATTTTGAGAATAAAGACACAATTCTAAGACAAAAAGTCAAAAACCTCCAGAGTTTAAAAAATCAATTTAATATTATGTGAAAAACTTCCAGACTTTCTCATTTAAGGTCAAAATTTTAAGATGACCAAAGTCTAAGATAAAAAGTCTACGTTTTGAAATAAAGGCAATGTTTGAGATAAAAAGTTGAAATTTTGATATAAAAAGTCAAAACTCTAAGATTTAAGTCAAAATTATATTAAATAAATACAAAATTAAAGGATAAAAGGCAAAAAAAAGATGGTTTAAGGAGATTTTTAGATAAATAGTCGAATTTTGACTTTTCTTAAATCCCTAAAATCTATTTCTGTTATTTCTAAACCGGACTTTCTAAATTGTATTTTTAGTTATAAAAACTGAAGAACAAAAAGAGCCATCTTTGACCCTTGACTTTAAAAATGATGTCGTGCAAAATATTCTTATTGTGTCAAGTTAAATACAATAAAATATAAAACAATGCAAAACAAAAATTCAACAATCTCTAGAAAAAAATGATTTTTCCCAACGGTCTCACTCTCAAAGACAGGTGTGTGTGAAACAGCTGACATAACAGATCCTGGGTCAGTCAGGAGCAAAAAAAATCACAGCTTTAGTGATCACATGATCACCATGTTTGAAATTGCGATTTTGATCAAAAAATGATAAATCGTTCAGCCCCAATTCAGGGTCAAACTCTTTTGTCAGTGTCATTCATACAAAGATTTCAACAATAAGACATCTGTTATAATTATGCAGGGATGGCAAAAGTACTCACATTCTTTACTTAAGTAGAAGAACAGATGCTTGTGCAAAAAAGGACTCTGGTAAAAGTGAAAGTACTGATTCAACTTCTTTGCTCAAGTAAAAGTAAGAAAGTGCACATTCTTAAATGTACTTAAGTACAAAAGTAAACAGTAAAAATGATTTTTTTAACTTTAATAATAGACAATGCCTTTTTTTGATAACGGCAAAATGAAAAAAGCTCTAACCATTGTTTTCCTTCTTCTGAATTACTGAACACAGTCTAGTTTTGCTGCAAGCCAAATTTCAGTCAGAATAATAAAAACTAAACTTCAGAGTAGTAAACATCAAAGAACTCTCTGAAGTAAGGCCGTGGATGGAAATAACTTGATTTGCAGGATCTGTTTCGCCATTGTCAGCGATTTTCTCTGGTTCATTTTCTTCATCCATGTTGCTGTTGGTGTTTTTCTTTGTATTGCAAACCGTACACTCACTCAACGCCCTCCCTCCGCAGTTGACTTTACCTCTCTGTGTTGTTACATATTTTACTTCATGTAAACATCATCCGCAAACACGTAACGAGAATGTAAGGAGCAGAATGTTCGGATATTTGTGTTCAAATGTAGGGAGTAAAAGTAAAAAGTCATCAAAAATATAAATACTCAAGTGAAGTACAGATACCTGAAAAATCTAGTACAGTAAAAAAGTATTTGTAATTCGTTACTTCCCACCTCTGTATTTATGTATGAAAGGTTTAGTGAGAGCTAAATTAGCCTTATGTTTCTGACTTCTGTGGGTAAAAAGAAGCACTTATCTCCATCATAAACAACAACAACATGCTTTCATAGCAATGAAAGACCATATTTGAAAGATGAAGACTGTAGTTACAGTGTGGTACAGAGCACATGACTATAAAGTGAGAGAGCTGGGGTCCCAGGGTTCCTTTCTCAAACCGCAGCCTGAGGATGTGTGCGCTCTGCAGCTGCTACAGAAAGATCCAGATTATGTTGATGCAGCAACCCACATACTGAGCCTTTATTGTAAATCATCATGACTGAAGGAAGATTCAGGGACGTTGAAGCTTCCTCACCATTCACCTGAAAAACACCTCAGTGTGTAGTTACACTTAGAGCAGCTGAAACTTCCTGGTGGTAAAGTCAAATCTGCTCTTTCCAACATTCAGCTGATGAGTGACAGTGAATCCACAGCATAAGGTGAAAGGCTGTTTGGCTTCAAATGAATAATCTGCTCGGGTTTTGGGCTTCAGCTCTGTGAAATCCCACAGATATTCGCCTCATGCTGTCGGTTTACTTGACCTGCTTCCAAAAGTGAATGTGAAATAAGCTCAGATGAATATGAAATAGGTTCTCGTTATTGTTATATAACGATGCAATGATTATGCAAATTGCAGCCGTGAAGCCTCAATCCGTACAGTAAAAGGCTTGTTTACCCCAACCTTATCTAGACCAGCTGACCGCTAAATTCACTTAGAGCTCTGACTGGAAATACATCGACTCAAACACAGCTGCAGATTCACAGTGAAGCTTCATTTAAGCAGATTTATTTACACTCTCATATGTAACATTTTAACATGCCTCTTTGACGGTTCAGTCCAAGATTTCATGTTTATACCAACATTTTCACTTCACAACGAAGAGGAACCCACGACTATGACTGACAAAATGCAAATACACTTCTTCCCTTCTTTTCTTTAAACTAGATGAGAAAACCTTGGTTTAGTGTAAACATGTCTGCAGAGCAGCACGGTGCATGAGCCTGGAAATGAAAAGAAACCTCTAGAAAAACTCAAGACCCAGTGGCAGCAGAAGCTCAGAGAATCTGTTTGAGTCCCAAGTGAACAAACATCCATAAAAAGGTACAGACACATTAAGAGCATCTGTGGATGGAGCCTCCAGCCTGAGTACAGTTCCCAGAAAGCAGCTAATGCTGTTTTGCATACACATCACATCATTAACCAGCAGTGTGCTGGTATTCAAATTAGCTTTTGAAACATTAAAACTATTGTCATATGCATTTGCATGAAACTCATCGTCTAGCACCTGTTTATATAACCTCAAGTTGTGACCCTGTACAGGTTGGGATGTTGTGTAAAAACAAATAGAACAGTAAATAGAAACATTTTTTTACAAATTCTTTTGAGCCTATTTTCAATTGAATACACCACAAAGACAAGATATTTATTGTTTTAACTGATTAACTTAATTCTTTCTCTGCAAATATTCACTCATTTTGAATTTAATGTCTGCAACAAGTTCCTAAAAAGCTGGGACAGGTTCATGTTTCCTACTGTGACATCACCTTCCCTTTAACAACACTCAGTAAGTGTTTGTGAACTGAGGACACTAAATGTTAAAGCTTTGGAGCTGGAATTCTTTCTCATTTTTGTTGATGGACAATTTTAAGTGTTAAACAGTCTGGGGTGTCCGTTGCTGTAGTTTGAGCTTCATAATGTTCCGCACATTTTTGATGGGCGAGAGGTATGGACCACAGGCAGGCTAGTCTAGTAGCTGCACTCTTTTACTATGAAGCCACACTGTTGTAACAGGTGCAGAATGTGTCTTGGTTTCATTGTCTTGCTGAAATAATCAGGGACGTCCCTGAAAAAGGTGTGGCTTGGATGGCAGCATATGTTGCTCCAAAACCTGCATGCACCTTTCAGCATTGATGCTGCCTTCACAGATGTGACAGTTACCCATGATGCCATAGGCCCTTACACACCCCCATAACCATCACAGATGCTGCTTTTGAACTTTGAGCTGAAAACAATCCTGATTGTCCTTTTCCTCTTTGGCCCTGAGGACACCACGTCCATGATTTCCAAAAAGAGTTTGAAATGTGGACTCATCAGACCACAGCAGACTTTCACATTTTGCCTCAGTCCATCTCAGATGTGCTCCGGCCAAGGAAGCTGGTGGCTGCGGTAAAGTTTTTGTCTGTTGTTGATGTCTGACTTTGTCTTTGCATGGTAGAGTTTGAACTGTCACTTGTAGATGTAGTGATGAACTGTGTTAACTGACAATGGTTTTCTGAAGTGTTCCTGAGCCCGCGTGCTCATATCCTTTACACAATGATGTGGCTTTTTAATGCAGCACCACCTGAAGGGTCAAAGGTCACGGCCATTCAGTGTTGGTTTTGGTCCTTGCTGCTTAGGTGCAGAGATTTCTCCAGATTCTCTGAATCTTTTGATGATAATATGGACTGTAGATGATGAAATCCATCAATTCCTTAAAGCTGTACATTGAAAAACATTGTTCTTAAACAGTTGGACTATTTGCTCATGCAGTTGTTGACAAAGTGGTGAACCTGGCCCCATCTTGGCCTGTGAAGGTCAAGCTCCCTCTATACTCAATTTACAGTATATACCATGGGATACCTGAAACACAAAATTGCAACGTGTTTAAAACTCTAACTACTGAGTACATGGAACAAATATGGTTAAGACAGCTCATCAACTGCCTTCCTGATATATATATTTCTAATTATAAAGAGACTTTGTAGACATTGTGTAGTCCCTGGGCAAGATGAATTGTCTTTTAGAACCCTGTGTTTTCATAGTTTCACATGACAACACATGGTTTTTACAGAAATCTTACAAAAGAGAGGAGGGAGGAAATAAATCAAGTAAAGAAGAGCTGCAGAATGTGAGAATAAGAAGACATACTGTACTGATCCCCTTGTGGGACATTCGTTTTTTCCCACTCTGAATCATGCTGTATATATGCACAAACACCTGAGCAGTGGGAGGTTAGGTACTTTGCTCAAGGGCACCTTGATGGAGCTTAAGAAATTTGGTAGTTGCCAAACTAAGTCCCTATGGACTGAGCCACTGCTGCAGAGTGGTAAATATTTATTTTAACATTCAGGAAACAGGTCACAAGCTGGACTTGAACCCACACAACCCACTCCAGGGTGAACCTCATGAAGCGCAGCCTTAACCACTGGGCCATCTGCGCTCCTGTGATCACAGTTTTTAAGGATGTTTTGATCTTAACATATTTCGTCCTGAATATTTCTTCTCCTGCATTCTGAACTATTTTCTATGCACTCATTTTTCAAGTTGAATATTAAGAAACAAAATTAAATGGTTATGAGTCAGAGTCTCTGGTTTCTAATTAGGCCTGAAAGTGAGAGCTGGGAACATCCACTTGTTGCTGCATGAAGCTTTCATCTCCATCAAGGAGAAATATTTCCACCTCCGGCTTTTGTTCTAATGTTGTCACAGCCTGTGACAAGTGAAGCAAAAAAGAGCATTTTAAAGCTGAAGATGTCATCTCCCCTCCTCCTGCCTCGCCTCTGAGACTCTCTGAGGGCCTCAGAGATGTGGCACCACGGCGTCTTTGTGTTGCACTAATTTAGCCTCTAATGACATCAGCTGATGGACCCTGCAGCCTCCTCAGTCCGGGACAAGTCTTCATCAGCTGTGGGGGAGGGTGAGAGCAAGAATCGCTTCAAAGGAAATTCAATCAAGACAACAAAAGGAATGAGAGCTAAATGTAGAGCGGCTCAAAGAAGATCACATCTTTCTTTGACTCTTATTAAGAGTCATATTTCCTCTTTAGATCCAAAGTCTGCAGGTGTGTTTGGGTGCTCAAAGAGTTTCATCCTCTCGGTGTCTGTTCCATTGTGGCACCAATTAAGCACCCAGACAAGCCTGAAAGACGAGTTTCACTCCTCCGACATCAGAACTCAGACGGTCAATTAGGACGGAGAACAGAGCGCCATGTTCACAAGAGTTAACAAGAATAATGGGGAAGCTGTGTTACTGCGTTAAAACCTACAGCACAAAGAAAGACAAACCACAATCTGCCATTTTCTTCACACTTTCCTCACTGACACAGACACCGGAGAGGGTAAATACAAACAAAGTGTCAGCTGGAGATGCCAGAGTCACTTCATACGGGAGGATAGATCAGAAAACAACATCACTTTGAAGCTGGATGCTGTGAAAGCTCGTACAGACTCAGACTGTTAGGAAGTGTAGTATGAGCTCAGAAATGAATGCAGCAGAAATAAGACAAAGCTGATCTGTATATAAACACGTGTGGCTCCATTTAAAAGGGAATTAGACGTAACAACAGGATGAGATTACAAGAGGTGAAAAGAAGCATTTTTACAACTAAGACATCACCTAACAAACACATTTACTTTCTTTTTGCACTAGGTTTGGGCCATGTCTACATGTAGCCACTTATCTACGAAACTACATACATTTTTATATGCGAAGGCCTTTCATTAATAGGAAACTGCAATTTGAAGTCACTGAAAACAATTGTTTCCAAAAACTCAAGCCAAAGTGAAGATTTGTGGAAAACTCTGGTTGTTTATGCTGGGTAACAGAACTTTTGGATCTCAAATGTCAAAGCTTGCAACAAAAAAAAGCCGTCGATGCCACACATACACGATGCATTATGGGGCACCGTTTGTAAAGTTGCACACTTCTCCACATTTAGCCCCAAAACATCCCGTTTTATGCAGATCTAGAGAAATGTTTGTGAAATATATTTGTCAAATACTATATAGAAATGTTGAATGTTTTACCTAAATGTCAATGTTATATAAACAGTTGTGCCTGAAAGTTTACACCCTCTCTAGCAGAATTTTCTGATTTTTTGGCCTTTTCTCAGAAAATATGAATGATAACACAAAAACCTTTCTTTCACTCATGGTTAGAGGTTGGGTGAAGACATTTATTAGCAAACAACTGTGTTTACTCTTTTTAAATCATAATGACAACAGAAACTTCAAAAATGACCCTGTTCGTTCTTTTATACACATACTGATTACAAGCAAATAGATCACAGGTGAGGATGGTTACCTTTAGTAGACATTCAGACACATTTGTGTTCGCTTTTGTACATTTATCAGGCCAAAACCACCAGAGTTGTGTAAACTTCTTAACAGGGTCATTTTTGAAGTTTCTGTTGTCATTATGTGTAAGGTCAAATTGCAGCTTAATCTAAGAAATTAAAGATTCAAAGTAAAACAGAGCTGAGTCTAGACTTAAATAATAATACTAATACTAAGAAGTGTCTCTAGAAATAAAATAAAGCAGTGGCTAAAGAGAACGATCAGCTTGGCTAAAGCTGGCGCATTATTCCCATAAATAATAACAGGAACCTTAAATTTAAATAATCTCTAAATCAATATTGTTCAAAGCCTCTTAAATCAAACTTATCTGCAGATAAATATACAAAACTTAACTCAATCCATAACTAATTTACCGTCGTCACACCCTTCAAAAAAGCCGGCTTCCTTCCAGTAGGGTTTGACCTACTTTCAAAATGCCGCACCTGGCGCAGGTGAGGAGACAGCCTGCTGAAAGCTAGAAAAAACCTTCAAACAAAAGAGCTGTGCTGATCAAAAACCAACTAAAAACCCAAAGAGGCAGCCGGTAAGATCGTGTTAGCTTTCACCTAACGTTCATTGATCTGTTTAGTGCTGTCGCGTCTTTACGCACGGACGCGCGCTGGTCTGTGCTCCGCGCAGCCGCGCGCTTCCCTTTGTTCTCTTTAATGTTGTTTGCCCACTTGTTCTTGTGGTAAAGTAAGGATAAGTGTCATATATTGATTGAAAAGGATAAATAAATTAATATGCATCTATTTGGATAGTGTTAACCATTAAATCAACTTTCTAATTACTTAATTTAATCTTTAATCGAGAAAAGTAAATATCTAATTTAAAAGAAATATTAATATATTAACAAATATTAAAAATGAAAGATTGAGTTCGTTATTTGTAAAGAAAAAACATAAATTTGAGCTATTCTTGAGTTTATTAGTAAAGGTTGCAGATTTAATGATTTTCTCTTTTTCAGATGATTATTTAAATGTCTGCTTAACTTGTTTTATTTATCTGTTTATTTTGAAGGTTTTTTTTACCTTGAAATGCATTAAAAAAGACAAAGGAAAATAAAAGGTGAACAAAAGAAGACCTGTCTGATGTCTGTTGCTTCAGGAGTAAAATCCAGATAACTTTGGGCAGTTTGTTGAAATCTCTTTTTCAAGTTTGGAGTTTGCACAGCCACATGAAACTTGATATTATGTTAAAAAGAGTTTTTTTTATTGGTTTTTTTTTTTTTATAAATGTCTTCACCCAACCATTAACCATGTGTGATAGAAGGTTTTGTGTTATCATTCATATTTTCTAAGAAAAGGCCCAAAACTCAGAAATTCTGCTGGGGGGTGTAAACTTTTGGGCACAGCTGTAAATGGTGTGAACTAATGTCCTGTGTCATGACCCTTGGTCATGGGCAAGTGAAATTTTTTCTATGTGCTTTGTTTTCCTCCCCTGTTGTTTGAGAGTGAGAGTGAGTGCTGTTGCTGGTCTTCTTCTCCCTTTGAAGAAAAATAAAAACTGTACTTTTGTTTGACTCCAGTTTTCTGTGGCCTTTGTTGGGAGTGGGGGAGCGGAGGGGGATAACAGGTTGTGTTCTCAGGTTTCTGCTGGGCTTGGGGGCGTAACACCTGATTCTAAATATTTAGCTGCATTTCTAAACATTTAGTTTAGAAAAACGTAAACAAGACAACAAGCTCGATGGAAACGTGGCTGATTCAGGACGTTCCTTTTCAAACATCACCATCGTCTCAGTCCTACTCTCTTCCCTCTCTTTCCACAGCTTCCTTCATCCTTTTCATCCCCCTAGTGTACCGAGTTTCCATTACTCTGCTGGAACAATCAGCTGATCAAGAGTTGACACAACTCTGGGTTGCAACTATACTTAAGCTATTAATGCTCGGGAATTTAGATATAAATTTTGAGTGTGCTTTCTGAATAAAAACTGTTAATTTTGGAGAATATTTACAACTTAAAGAAGCCCCAAACATAAACTTTGATAACAAAGGTGAAGTCCTGGCTGCTATTTTGGTAAAAACACACATTTTGTTTTTAAAAGTTGCATTGTTCTGTTGTTCTTTTATTTGACATATTTGAATTTTTTTGCTGTAAATAGTTTTTAATGATGTAATCCATTCAAACACTGTTTTCCCTGTTTTTGCACAACTTTCAAAATATTCAATAATAATAACATTTTTTTTTTTAAGTTTGAGTGTCTGATGCTTTTTTGTTGATTTCAGATTATTATGTCAACACTTGTCAGAGGGGCCCCTGGGAAATTTTTGCTTGGGGCCCCATCACACCCTAGAATCGGCACTGATGGTGTACTCATGGCCTGATCAGGAGGGTACTACTGTAATAACTGGCAGGCAAAAAGAATAGAGCAATCAAGATATTAAAAACTAAATCATAAAGTACAAAAAAACAACAATAACAGGCAGCCTGTGTGTTTGACGCCTGCGCATGAGATCATTCTCTTAAATTATGACTTGTTTCTCGTTAGTTTATGATGTTAGTCCCGTAAGTGTATGTCTTTTTTCCCGTAAGTTTATGAATACCATAAGTTAACTTTTTTTTCTTTTTAGTGTTGGCCCTAATCTTCCATCGTAAAAGGAGTCAGACTCGACCTGTCTTCCTCCGACTTCTATGTGTGCAGATGTGATTGTCTAAATTCTTATAGTTCCACTTGAACTAATTCTGCTAATTATCACTTTTCTTTCCACGGAGCCACCCACTCACGTGCCCTTACACACAGCTTCTTAATATCCATTAGCTTTGATAGCCACTCGTTCACATCTGCTCACATGCAAATGAAGCTAATGAAATGAGACTCTGTATGGAGACATATTAACTCTTGTTTTGCATAATGTTTGTTAGTTTCAGTGTTAGTTCAGTGTGACTACAGCAGCATGCTACTTAGAGAGACAGTGTCCTGACAAAACTGCTCATGAGATTCACTTTGAAATTAAAATAGATTTAAATAAAATTAAAAAAAAATAAAAATAACTTTAATTTCACTATACTGATACCATTTCATTAAGCTAAATAAAATTTTCAGTTTTTCTGGGATAAAGACTCTCACTGTTGTAAAGACGTGATTCTTGCCAAAGGGTGCAGTTGTTTTCAGTTTACATATCATGAATGGACTAAAGTTCTGGAAAAAATCTGGCTTAACGACAGAAATAATTTCAAGAAACAAAGAATTGTAGTTCTTGCAATCTCATTTCAAATCGTGGATTGTGAAAAGGCAAATATACACAGAAAATCATAATCTTGTGACCATCTGAAAAATTGCACAAATTTACATTTTACACTGTTAGAGCTTCAAAACCTTCAAAGAGGGGTTTAAAAATGCCAAAAGAAGAAATGAGAGTGGGATGAAAAAAAAAAGAGAAAGCAGTTTGTTGAAAACAAGAATGAAAGGTAAATAGTCTGTTCATTAGCTGATCAAAAGTTTAAGAGCACAGCCTTTAAGAGACACAATCTAAACAGAAATGTGGACTGAAGGTGATTTTCTGTCAGGTATTCACTCTGTCATGACCTGATGGTGAAGACTAAAAAGTTTTCTCTCTTTGAACGTGGTCAGATTGTTGAGCTGCATAAACAAAGACTCTCACAGCACAACACCATCACTGCTGAGATTGGAGGCAGTAAGAATTTTTAATTTCTTCAAAGATCCTGGGGGAACAAAAAAGTCAAGTGGTAGATCCAAAAACATTTACCAGCTCTGAGCTGGAGGATCTGATTTGCTGTTTGTCGTGATGTTGGATGATCCTTAATCCAAATTAAGGCCATTACTGGACCATGCTGATGTCTGAGACAGAAGAGCTTTAAGAACAAAACGCTCCTCAAAGGCCTTGTCTCCTTCCACTAAATTGCCCGTTTGGACTTTGAGCATCATGGGACAATGAAAGGTGGAAGAAAGTTTAATTGTCTGAGGAGAAAAAAAAAAGGACTTTGATGGTCCTGATGGCGTTGTTCAGGGTGTTAAACGGCGGCTGGCAATGTGGAAAAGTTGCAGGGAGCATCCTTCATGACTGAGGGCCCTGCTCTGTGTGGTAATAACTGGGTTTTTCAACAGGACAATGCTGCAGTTTACAATGTCCACTAGGGCTGAACGATTCATTGTTCTCTGATCTAAATCGCAATTTCAAACATGGTGATCATGTGATCGCTAAAGCTGCGATTTTTTTTGCTCCTGACTGACCCAGGATCAGTTCTTTCAGCTGTTTCACACACACACACACACACACACACACACACACACACACACACACACACACACACACACACACACACACGTGTCTTGAGTGTAAGACTGTTGGGAAAAATTATCTTTTCCTTGGGATTGTTCCTCAGTTTTTATAACTAAAAATACAATTTGAAAGTCCGGTTTAGAAATAACAAGAATTGTAACAGAAAAGTCAAAATTCGACTGTTTATCTAAAAATCTTCTTTAATTTTTTTTTGCCTTTTATCCTATAATTTTGTTTTCATTTCTTATAATTTTGCTTAATTCTTAGAGTTTTGACTTTTTATATCAAAATTTCAACTTTTTATCTCAAACATTGCCTTTATTACAAAATGTTGACTTTTGATCTTAGACTTTTGTCATCTGAAAATTTTGACCTTAAATGAGAAAGTTTGGACTTTTTTTCACATAATGTTAAAGTGATTTCTTAAACTCTGGAAGTTTTTGAATTTTTGCTTTAGAATTTTTTTTTATTTCTCAAAATTTCCACTTTTCATATCAAAATATTGACCTTTTATCTCAAAGTCGGAAACAATTCTCACCTTCAGTTTTTGTTTTCATCCTGGCATTAGAGTAAAAGCTTTTGATGTTTCAATGGTTTGATGTAATTTTCTGTCAAGTTTGTAAATTTTGCTGTAAATTGTAAAAATTTCACTAAAGTTTGATTTAAAGTAAATCGTGAATTGAATTGAAATCGCAATATCTGCCGGAAAAATTGCAATTAGATCTTTTTCTAAAACCTTTCAACTCTAATGTCCACCTGAAAAAAAGGACTTCTTCTTTTTCCAGAGCAATAATCTCACTCTTTTTGAGCATCCTGTGTGTTCACCAGATTCTAAATCACATTGAGAACATTATGGGATGGATGGAGAGGGAAGTTTACAACAATGGACGTCAGTTCCAGACAGTGGATGACAAACATGAAGCATCTTCACCACTTGGAGCAACATTCAGATTAGCTTTCTGGAAACACTCACATCAAGCATGAACAAAGTAAATTTTGGAGTGATCAACAAAAACAGTGGAGCTCCTCATTACTGAGTCTTTTTTCAAACTTCAAATTCTATTTTTAAACTTTTGGTAAATTAGTGCAATTTTTCTGCTTTTGACATTTTGACCAGGTGTGTATATAAAAGTGAGACTATTACAAGATTTGACTAAGTCCTCACAGAGACTGAGAATGTGGATTTCTTGCTCTGGAGCTTTTATTTGGTGCACAGCAGCCTCACCAGACATTTTCTCGTTCCTTCCCTTTTTTTTTATTTTGGTACTCAGGTTGTGCTGTTTGCTACAACTGCCTGCTGTGGGTGAAAACCACGTGGGCTGCTAGAGAACCAAAACAACAGAGTTAAGGGCCAGAAAACCAAGACACTGAGCCAAGTGCTGGTAGAATTACATCAGAGCAGAGTGGAACAGGAGCTGGTGGGTTTTTTTAAGCATCAGAAACCTGTTTTAAACCCAGAGTTATGCAAGTCATGGAAGACACTAGAAGCATCTGGACATTTTCATTTGTCTTACGAGAATCATTGATGAAACTAGGGGGGGGGGGGGTGCATTTACTTTCAGCAAATGCTGGATGTTGAAATGCTGAGCATCGCATTTCAACACTCTTATTTTTCCTTGCAGGAAAAGCTCAGTGTTGAAATGCTGAGCCTCATTTCAATGTTAAGTACTTTCTTGCGGCAATTGCTTCATGTTGAAATGCTGAGCCATAACCCATACCTTAACGTCTCCATTGCTCCAGTAGAGCAGCACTTAAATAAGTGACACTAATCAGTCCTGATGCTCAGCATTTCAACATAACTATCAGACATTGTGGAAAAGGCCCCAGAGTTACAGGCAGGGCCATAGTCATCCAGAAGTTCCGTATTCTGCTCTGTTGGAGTGGGAGGGGCCTGTCTGTTGAGTATGTGATGTTTGCTTTAGTGCAGTGGTTCCCAACCTTTTCTGACTCAGGGCCCACTTTTAAGTCTTAAAAATTTTCGCGGCCCACCTCCAACCCCATAAATATAGAAGCCATACGATGCCTTGTCAGGATACTTTTATATAATACACAAATATTTATACATGTTTAACCCTTGGGATACCAAATTTACTGGCAGGAGCAAAAAAAAAAAACTTACCCCTAAACGACAAACCATTCAAACCATTTCTCCAATCCAAAACCTGAAAAACCTGTCAAAATTGCCAGAGTCTCAAGTTTCCCAGAGTACCTGAATGTGTCATGACGTCAACAACCTTCGTTAACCAAGCAGAAAAGACAAGAATTTAACTAACATCACCTTGATTTTCATGTCTCCTTGAAATTTTATGGAAAATCAGTGGTTTGCTTTAGTTAAATTCTGAAAAAAACTAAATATTCTATGTTTTTTCTGATTTCATCAAGCCCTAAATGATGAATCCACACCATATATTTGCACTTCAAAAATCTTCTGAGTTTAGTCTTGACTCAGTGGATCAAAATGAGACCACAGTGAGTTAAAAATCTGATGGAAGCAAAAAAAATGACCAGAAACTATTTGGTATCCCTGGGCTGAGTTTTTACATCTAAAACATTATTCTGTATGTTTTTATCTTTATGTATACACCCCTCCCACCCACACACACACTCATGTTCAAACTAAAATCAAACTACTTTGGAAACGATTTTGGGGCCCACCTGCAACACCTTTGCGACCCACCAGGGGCCACGACCCACAGGTTGGGAGTCACTGCTTTAGTGTGTAGAGACAGATGAGGAGCAGAAAGGAGCAGAGCTTGGGTGTGGATGTGCGTGAATGACAATATGAGTATTTCTATGTCTTTTGTTACTTATAGTATGTTATGTTAATTCCTATTGGTGGAAGTATTATTGTAAGTGATGAATCATATTTCCTGATTTCAGTCTAACCACATCTGTAATGCCTGGAGCTCTGTTGAAGTTTGCATATTCTGGAAATTAAAGAAGTGAAATTCTGGAACCCTCTCCTCACTTATTCCTGGCCTCAAGTAGTGTTCTGGCCGACACTCGTCGTGAACCTGGTGAAACACTACGAATCAGGGACGGTGTTCTTGTTTCTCTTCTACAGACGTGGTCAGTCCAGCCTGAATGAAACTGCATGGAGAAAAAAAGAGAGCAATGCAACTGAAATCCAGGATGTGGACAGGTTTATGCACTCTGTCTTCTGGTCTGAAGTTAAGGCAGAAGTTTCTAAAAAGCTGCCTGCGATGAAAAGCACTTAGTCTGGCTGTCTAATCTAATGTGGCTCTTAGAAAAGCATTTGAGACCTTTCTTAGTCCTCATCTTCTGTTTCTCCCTCACACACACAGAAACACAGACGCTGTGGTGTGTTTCACATTTCATGCTCCCTCTTCTACTCTCTCTGAATGAATGGAGGATTAAACAAGTGTTTTGTTGATTTCTGTCTTCAGGATTTCTCTCCTTGAGCGTCTGTGAAAAGCGTGTTCCTCTCTGGTTTATCAGCAGGCTGTAGCTCTAACCTCTGGGTGACTCTGCTCGTGCTCCACAGCCCTGAACGCTCCATTCTTATGTAAATCCTTTCCCGCCGTAAAGCACATCACCAGCCCAGCCATACATCATCAGAGAGGAACGCAGCGCTCACAGGGCGTGGATATATGCGAAAGAGCAGAGAGGGAATTTTGTCTGGCTCCTCACTCATTTCAAGTGTCTGTGGGTAAAAAAACTGCTGCTCACACCCAGACTAATGTACAATCCATCATGGCGCTGGTGATTTGTGTTTCCCATCCGGCGTTGGGAGAATCATTTTTGATGAGTGGAGAAGTGATTTCATTCAGAGTAAAAACAATAAATCACCGTTAGAATATTTTCATTTAGGCTAACGTCAGCAAACCCTCCGCGCTGGACGCTGATGTAAAGAGCTTGAAAAATGGTCGACACATTTGTTTGGAAATATTATGATGCACAGAGCGCTGCTTTTGGCTGTGCAGAAAGTCCCTCGGTTACTTTACTGAAGACAAACTGCAACATGCTGGGAATGTTATTTTAGGCTGTTGTGATTTTATTCAGAGAGGAGAGGACAGCTGATGGAGCAGGGAACAGGAGAGAGAAGGGAAATCAGAAATACTTGTTTATCCTGGACAAAATTCAACCATTATGATTGGCGTTAAACATATTGAAGGTAGAATTTCAGAGTAGTAATAAAAAGTCAAAATAAATGTAAATTTTGCACCAGTCTCAGTGTAATCCCAGTCAACCTGGACAGTGTGAAGTCATGGATGGTGACGCTGTGGTTGGTAATATCCTGTCTCTTTAAAACACACCATGGATGTTAGACTGACAGACTCTGGGTCAGCTGACTGCACCTGTCACCTGCCCCTAGACCAGTTATTATACACGCTTCAGCAAAATAATTTCACTGTTCTCCCCTAAGACTATGTTTCTTTTGAGTGATTCATGTCAAATTGTATCATTACTGCTGCGATATCCCTGTTTCATAACGGCCTCCATGAGTTTCTTATAGCTGTGTTAATTGGCCCCCAACAGCTTCTCCACCTTCACCCCCCATTACCATTGTCTTTATAAACTGGGACACAGCAGCAGCTCACATTCCTCAGTCTGGTTTATTTTATTAAACCCTACAGGACTTAATCAATGTCCTCATGCTCCGTTAGCCACCTTTTATCTGGTGTGCCATCTCTGATTATGTCTTCATGTTTACATCATCATCATCATCATCATCATCATCATCATCATCATCATCATACTTAGAAACTCAACTTCTTCATTCAAAGAGTATGTGGACTTGAGCTCCACAGCTGATTTATATTGAGTAGACTTGACAAAGATAGGACTGTGATTACACAATTTATGCGCTCCAGTCAAACAGAATCCCCCCCCCCCGTCAAATTGTCCCCCCCTGCAAAAAAAAGACAGATTGTGAGAGCAACTCAATTCATTCAATCATTATATGAACTAAAGCTTTAGATTAATCTTAAAGTGAAGTTGAGTATGTATCTCCCATGCATTGCAATTGAATGAAATGCAAGTACATACAATAATCATCCCATTATTTAACCCCTTGAGTGCCAAAGTCCCAAAATTGCGATAAGCAACATTGCTGAATTTAATAAGCCACAGCTGCAAATGTAATGCCTCAAGTAGTTAGTTCTTTACACCAGGAGATGGCGGATATCTGAAACTTCCATCTGAGTAATATTTGTGAGCGTGTTTCTATTCAACCATTTGGACTTTATGGCGTTTGAACAGTCCAGTCCATCTCAAGGAAATTAGGAACAAATCAGAGAGCCAGAAAGCGAACTTCAGCGAGAGGTCTGTTCACCGTTGAGGTGTTATAGTTCACTCAGATTCTAGGGAGGAATCGTCATGCTGTGATGAAGACGTTCAATCATCCAGTGAGACGGAAAGTAATGCAGTGAGTCTGTTTTTCATGACAGTCAACAAGCAGGCCATTCTGGAGGCCATGCTTTACTTCAAGATGGGTGGTCTAAACACTGCGAACGGTGAGGGCAGACCCGGCTGTAAAAACAAATTGGAGGGGGGCAATACATTTTTTTTAAATAAATAAAATCCAAGTAAAGTGAACTTAGTTTTGTCAAGTAGATTAATCAAGACTGAACTGGCATTTGTGACTGCCCATCATTTGCTGTATGCAATTACAGTATACGACTGTAAATTATGGCAAAGATCTGCTGGTAGGGGTTGCTGGTCTACACTGTTGGGTGTAGCCCATCTACGCCATGTAGCACAGACAGCAGGTCTACTCCATGTTGTGTAGGCAGCAGGTCCACACTGTAGTGTGTAGGCAGCCAGCCAACACCATAGAGCACAGAAAGCTGGTCCTCACAGTTTAGTGTAGGCAGCCAGCCCACACCTGCATGAACAGCCAGCATGGACAGCTGCCGGCCCGTGTGGTTCACCCATGTACAGCAGGCTTTCATGTCCACTCCATGCCCTCCTCACTCATGGTAACCAGGCATAATAAGGAATCAAGTTCAGTTTCTGGTTCCAGAAATACCAAATGAAACAGTAAAGTTAACAAGATGGTCTCTTGTTGTGTGGATGAACTAAAAAAGATTGCCTCACATTACATGAATTAATTTATTCATGTTCCAAAAAAATGAACACTGTCTTGTATTTTGAACGAATATTTTTGATTTTCCAATACTAAATATATTTGTGAGAAGACACTAACTTAAACTTTTATAGTTGAGTTCAGGGATTTATTTAATTTACATTTATTTCTGCCCATATTTGTTTTTTTCAGCATAGTGCAATCTTTCTCTTGTGGTCATAGAAGCATCTATAGGGTGGGCCATGAGTTTTCATACATTAAAAAAATAAACATTTTATTGGACAACTGTTTTGTGCTCTAATATGGCACACTCTTTATATGGTAACTATTGTTCCAAAAACACATAATTATATGTCTTATCAGCTGTTGATGACCTTGCATTATTAGTGCTGAATTGAAGTTATGCTTATAAAAGCGTTGGCATTTGGTTCCTTGAGATAATTTATGTCTCATGTCTTCACCTGAAACACCATGACCTAGAAGCACCCCCAAAGATACACATCAAGAGGGAAGAGATCTAAGGATCTAGGGGGCCACTTCACGGGACCATGCTGACCAATAAGCACATTATATGAATAAAAACGGTTGTACAATAAAATGTTTAATTTTTTTAATGGAAACTTATGACCCAGCGTGTACAACAGTAATCATAGCTGCCTGAGCAGACTCCTGGTCATTTAATAAAACCATGACTTGAAAACCTGAAGAATATTTCTGTCAGTATTCCCTGAATGGAGCACTTTGCTTTATGGATAGAGGATGTTGTACAATAATCTCCCAGAGTGTGAGGGTTCAGTTAGGAATGAATAAATAAGGCTGGGGAAAATATTGGAATAACATCATATTTTTCCTGAATTGTGATGTAGGATTATTGATTCACCCACAACCCAACATCAATGTTTTCAGCCAAATTATGGCACACTGAATTGATTTCTCTGCCAACATGACTCCCTGCAGCACTGCCTCATGACTTCTCACTGTGGTGCGCCTGACGTGAATAAGTGTGTCATGCATGGAAGTTAATTGGCTGAAGTAAAGTTGTCCACGGGGTTAGAGAAGAAGACAGCAGGATAATGTTAATGATACAGTTATTTTATCTCTGTGAGCTGAGGAAAAAGGGAAGGAGGAAAATGCTCTGAAGTTGACCTGTGGTGGGTCTAAATGACCGTTTCTGCCCTGAGTGGAAATTTTGTATGACTTTCTTTCACAAGACCTTTATCAGTGTTCATGCATTAAAAGTTTCTTTGTGAAAAAGAAGATCTATGCAACAAGTGCAAAATATATTTGGTTAATTGTGCAGCTCTGTTACGTTTTGTGTCAATATGGAGCAACAAACATTAAAACCCTGCAAGAAATGACATGCGCTCTAAAATATGGTCCAGAAAGGGTGTAACTGTTTAATTGAATCTTTATTGTCATGGCACATTAGCGTGGGTTGAAGAGCTGAGGGTGAAATATGTCTGGTTACATGTGGCTTTGTGTCCTGGTCTTATCACACTCTGTCAGGACTCTACATCCCATAACTACTTGCTAACCATGCATAATCCCTGCTTTATTGTTTGGCTCTGGTGCTCTAACGCAGCCATTCTCAACCTTGGGGTCCTGACCCCAGTGGGGGTCGCAAGTTGATTTCCAAGGGGTTTCCAAATCATTTGGGGAAAATTTTACTACCATGAAATTACAAAATTTCAGCCAAGGTTGATTAAGATGTTTTCTGCGTCATTATGTTTCCAAAATTCATTGTGTCAGCTAAATTTTTATCATGAACTGTAGTGTTGAGCCTGAATGAGTTCAATGAGCGATTGTTTATGAACTTTTTCATATTTTGCACTGCAAAAACTGAAATCTAACCAAGTGTTCATCTTATTTTTTGGGTAAAGCTGTCTTTTTATTCTTAATATGAGTCACATTCAACTGACCAATCCTGAAAAATGTATTAATTTTAGTTATTTAAAGACAAAAATGATATCAGAATTGCCTGAAACAGGTAAAAAAAAAAAAAAAAAATTATATTAAGACGTTATTGTTATTAAATTCAGACACCATTTTTGTCCTTAACCTTTAACCATTCCTCTGACATCATCGAAATATTANTTGCACTGCAAAAACTGAAATCTAACCAAGTGTTCATCTTATTTTTTGGGTAAAGCTGTCTTTTTATTCTTAATATGAGTCACATTCAACTGACCAATCCTGAAAAATGTATTAATTTTAGTTATTTAAAGACAAAAATGATATCAGAATTGCCTGAAACAGGTAAAAAAAAAAAAAAAAATTATATTAAGACGTTATTGTTATTAAATTCAGACACCATTTTTGTCCTTAACCTTTAACCATTCCTCTGACATCATCGAAATATTAACACTAAATGTCTTCGTCAAACATAAGAACGCTATACGGCATTAGAAAGCTAAGTTTCTTCACATTTTAGCTGCTAGGTTTGTTTTACAGTTTACTCGAACAGACAAAAAGTAAATAGTGAAAGAATCGCTCTGATGGCGATCACAACAACTATGACGTCCTACCTGTTTGGGGTCCTGAAGTCTCGTTTGTAGCCCCCACCTCAAATATTAACTCTCCTTTCCACCTGAAGAATCCAGAGTTCAAACATCAAAAGTGTTGTTTCATCAAATTATTTCCAGTGGTGAAATTTCTCCTGTAAAGTCCATTGTTTCTGTCTGTTGTGTCCGTTCTCATCAATAACAGCAGCTTCACAGTAGCATTTCCTCCTCAAACCCTGGAGTGTTTTATTACCTTAGACTTCTGGCTACACGCCAGAAGTGTCCCCATCTCGATACACAGAGATTTGAGCCTGAGTTATACAACAACTGCTCTCCACTTCACAGAACAATAGCGGTCCAAGGAGCTGAGCAAATCCCGCCTAACTGTCTTGTTTATTGGCTGTTGGCCATACCAATCACATGTACAGTAACCAATCACCTTATTGTTCACATGAAGCAATTTTTATTAATAATTTATTTTCATCTGCGCGACAGTAGCGGTACAATCTGTGACCGAGAGCTTTAATTTGAGGATATTTGGCAAACCTTTTCACAGAGAGAAAAAAATGGACTACAATGAACACACTGAGTACTGAGAAAGCTGTTTTATTTACTCAAAGACGTCAGAATACTGCGTTTGAAGACAGGGATACATCTGCTATATTTGCTCACTTGAGACCAAAAACTCTCTAATTCCTACAAAATTTTACTTAGAAAGCTCAAATTTCACCAAGATGTAGATGACATGGTGTAGAAGTGATGAGGTGAATGTCTTATGTCTGACATGAAGCATCTTGAAGTTAATGATGTTCATAATCACCACTACTCAGATGTTGGAGTGCAGTCACCATGGACAGGAGGTCACTGATCAAACATTACTGCACATAAAAGTATTTCATGAGAGAAACACACAACATGACCAAACAAACTTCAGTTCTCTTGTCTTCAGTTCGCTGAGCTCGACGCTGCAAACTCAGAGCATAGTGCTCTTAAGTACCAGTGCACCCCCTCCTGAGGAGTAAAATAAAAATTCACAAGCTCATGTTTTCCTGGTAAGTAGTTCATCAGACCACAACACTGAAATGGCAACCAGTGGGAGAGCTGTAACACAAATTTACAACACCTTATGGACTTATTGACATATCCTGGACGAGCCCCCAATTATAAGAACTCCAAAGGTGGTTAAAAGATGAAAAGTTGAGGCACAATGATTAGACCCAGGAAAAAAGGACTAGAACTCAAACTTCACTAAAGTGTCTATTTACAAAATAAAAGAACAATGACGTGAAATGAGCTTCTACACGATAAAAGAGCACAAACTAAACAGAAGCCAAAGTAACAAACCAACACCAATCCCTCAACTAAAGAATTCAAAACAAGAACACGTTTCAAAGTTCAAGGCTTTGTGGACCACTCTCCTTCAGAAGGTTCAGAGACAGTTTAGAAATCTACACTGGTGTTGTTATTTGGAGTATCTCAGGAAGACCAGCATTACATTTACAAGACTGAGTTCATGTGGAAACCATCATAGAGCTCTAGATAGAAGGCAGTGGAGTCAGAAACATGAACCCGAGGACTGTCTGTGATTCTGTCATGCAGTCAAACAGACAAGAACATCATTAACCACCTGTTTGGGGCTGGATGGCCTCTAAGCTGAGCTCCCTTGTTGGAAATAGCATTTTACTCATTGCTGATTTCACCAGGAAATAATTTGAATGTGTCATTTTGGGACTCATAACTGGACCACAGCTTTGCATGCTAGGTTATTATCAACAATACCAACAAACAAGCCATTTGCATGACAGGCTGGCAGTCCAGGCGTACAGACATAGAAAATGGGACAGTCTGTAGAAAATGCAGTTACTTTTAATACCAAGATGCATTATGAAGGACTTTGCAGCTCCACAGATTGGTCATAACATGAAGGATCTCTGAGTTATGAGAAGGTTTGAGTGAAATGCATCTTTGATCAACAGTTGATCTGTGGGTGGAGAAAATTTCCCCAGAGCTAATTAGACAGCTAAAACTTTGTGCATTTGCTCGGCCAATGAAATCACAGACACTGCTCAGCTGGAACAACAAACTGTTCAAGTCATCCAGAGAGCAAATTGGTTGTATACTTATGTTTTGATGTCATGAAGAGTTTTCATTTCATTTGCTTTCTACAGTCAACACAGTCTGCTTGGAACTAATAACACACAAACACTCATAGGCTTTCAGGTATTTATTGAACATACTACGTAAACATCCACTGTGGAGAGTGGAAAAAACTATGTGAACTCTTAGGCTAATGACTTCTCCAAGAGCTAATTGGAGTCAGGTGTCAGCCAACCTGGAATCAATGTGGAACCAATCAATGAGACCGGATTGGGGGTGGTGGTTTAAGTTGCCTTATAAACAAAACACACACCAGCCTAGAGCTTCCTATTCACAAGAAGCGTGAAACTTAACTCACACTCAGGGCTCAACGAGGACTTGCATAAAGCTGGAAAAGGTTACAAAATATCTCTGGGAGCCTTGATGATGTTCTTTAGTCCACAGTGAGAGAAACTTTCTATGGATGGAGAAAGGTTAAAACCACTGATGCTCTTCCTGGGAGTGACCATCATGTAAAGATAACTGCCTGAGCACAGCACAGAATGTTCAATGAGATCAAGAAGAACCCAAGAGTTACACAAATCACATGCTAACGAGGCTTAAAACACTACACAAAAAATAATTTCATGGGAGGACACCACAGAGGAAACTGCTACGACATGTTCAAAGTTTTAAAAAGAACACCTGAATGTTGCACTATTGTAAATTCTGAGGACAGATGAAACCAAAGTCTAGTTGCTCGAGATGTTTGTATCCTGTTGTGAATGATAGTTGTAAGGCTAAAATCACTAGGGTATGTAAACTTAAATGTGATACACACATTTGTTTGTCAATAAATGGCTTCACCCAACCACTATAACCATGTTTGGGTGTGCTGAAGCACAGGGACGGATAACGAGGACCAGTTCCTGTCAAGAATCAATAAGAAATGGTTCAATCCAGAGACATTATTAGCATTTATTCTTGTTGATCCATTTTTATAAAAGGTCATAGAAAACTCTCATTCACGATTTCCCCCTTGAAGTTTTACTTAAGAAGCTGTAAGATAGAACACAGAGAATTCTGATCCTCCAATTGCCCTTACATTTTATGACCGATCTATGCAGAAATCCAGCTCATTCAAGAGTGTTTATGTACTTCTTCCTGCAACTGTATCTGAGTGCCATCCTTTACTAAATCTAAAAGTGTGCGATGAAAGCAAAGTGTATCAAGCGTAAAAAATCTTTTTAACATCCATCCATCATACACTGAAAAAAAATAATCTTGGGAGAAGTAAATTTAACTTAGTGGATTCCTGAACTCAACAATAAAAGTTCAAGTTAGTGTCTTCACACAAGTATATCTAGTGTTGAAGTCAAAAATATTTGTTCAAAATACAAGACAGTGTGATTTTTTTTTTCGGAACATGAATAATTTCAGTGATGTGAGGCAATCTTTTTAAGTTCATCACAACAAGAGACAATCTTGTTATCTTTACTGTTTCATTTGGTATTTCTGGAACCAGAAACTGAAATTAATTTCTCACCATACCTTGTCACCATGAGTGAGGAGGGCATGTAGTGGACATGAGAGCCTGCTGTACATGGATGTATCACACAGGTGGCATAAGTTGTCTATGTTGTTCTGTTCATGCTGGTGTGGACTGGCTGCCTACACTAAATGGTGAAGACCTGCTGTCTATGCTACATGGCGTAGACGGGCTGCACCCTACAGTGTAGACCGGCAACCCCTCATGCTTCATGTAAATGATACAATTGAGCTGATATTACTCAATACTTCATTAAAAACATCAAAAGATGAAGTAATTTCTACAAGGATTATTTTTGCTTAATCTAAATAATAAAACTTAGTTCACTTAAAATGGATTTTATTTTTCATGTTAAGCAAAAAAGTAGTTTAGACCAAAAGCAATCTTCAGCAACATAAAAAGTTGCCTTGATTTTCATAAATAGATCTACCAGAAAATTTCTATTAGTGTAAAGAACAGTAACAGTATGTGACCATGTTAGTGTGAGACAAACCATTTCACATTGGAATACTGTCACACAAACTTCCAACAGAAGTGTTCCATACTCAAGTTATCATGATTAAAGCATCTGAGCTTGATTATCCTCCTCCAAAAGTAATGTTAAAAACTCTTCATGCTTCAACTTTGTGCTCAAGTGCTCACTCCTTGTTGAAATAGATAAATAAAACTTACTGCACCATGATAAAAAGTAACTGTAGAGAAGAAAAGCTGAAGAAAAATTCCTAATTCACAGCTTTCTCCTTCAGTTCCAGTGACATGTTCGAAGATAGGACTCATGTGTGAGAGGAAACACTCGTCAAACATCAGCCATCAATATCAGAGATACTTCAGATTAAGCTACACAAGAGCAAACAATAATGGCTCCCATGGGGAATCTGTGCTGTCAAAGCAGCAGTGAACATGATATAAATAACAGGTATAGGCTGAGCAGTGGGAAGACGCACTGGTCCTGATGCTGCAGGCTGTAATGGATGGGCAGCTTTTCCATTATCAAGTGAACAGAAGGGACAGTGCGTTAATGTGGCTGGAAGTGCAGACGGATAGGCCACTCTAACAGCACAGCACTGGCTGCAGGTGGGACGCATGCATTCAATTACGTAAACATGTGTTTGTGACTCAAAGAGACAGAACATTGTGTCTGTACTCTGAAAGCTGTGAAACAGTGACTGAATATGATAAACACAACAGTGGATGAAGCTGATATGTTGAGTGTATGAGGTTTAATGTAAGTAATTAAAACATTGATCACTCAGTTTCAGCAAAGGAACAGACGTCTCATGTTCACTAAGATCTTTAAATGATTTAATATCATTTTGAATCTGAGTCTAGTAGATATGATTTGACTTGTTTAACTTCTGCTTTCATCAAACACAAAATCCTTGAGAGGCTCCAGGGGATCCACTCATCTGATGCTCAGAGGACCATGTTTGTTTGGAAAATGAAAATATTATTCAAATATTATTCAAATATTATTAGTGTTTGGTCATTTCAGAAGATGATTAGTTACACACTGATTAAATCAGACATGTCAACAGTCTGGTAGGGGGGGGGTCAATTTCATGCAGCTCCCAGATTTCATCTGATAATCTATTAATGATGCCACTGAAATGAATCATGTTGTAAATTATGTGTACGTTTACATTTTCTGTCAAGGTCACAAACAAATTAAAGTCCCAGCTCAAAAACTCTTATAGTGGATGTCTTTAAATGAGTGGATTTATCATGATGTGATGATGTCTAGACGTGATAAAAGTCGTGAAAATGATGCATGAAAATACTCCAGACTGTAGGATGGGAATAATTTTGGACTAAAATGTTGTTTTCAGATCAAAATAGTCTGAAAATGAAAACCAATCCTAATCAAATCCAGATCCTGATCCTGCCATAAGACAGTTTTCTGATGTTACTTAGAACATGGCACTGCAGAAAACTGACAACTGATCATCTGGTAGTTAGAGAAACACTGATCAACTCACTACAAGATAATAGTGAAATACTGGCAGCAGGGATGCAGTCATTATGACCTATCAGTTGATGTTGTACATCATTCCTAGGTTGTAAAAAATGGTCTAAGATGAGGATGGAGGAAGAGTTGAGTGAAGTGAGTTTCCTGACAGTAGATCTGCAGTCAACAGTCCTGAGTCCCAGTGCTGACAGTGAAATGTTACTGGTCAAATAGGCACGAATGGTTATGAGTCCATTATGAACTGTGGGGGGCAGCTGCCTGTCCCAGCATGCACTGGGTGAGTGGCAGGGTACCATGGACAGGTCATTAGTGTATTCAGGGGCAGAGGTGTACAGTATGACTTGGTTTAAATGTACAACTGTGTGTCATGAAAACCTGTGGGGTTGGATGATTGTCTTTTTAGGGCTGAGAGATGAACTGGCAGCTGTACAGCAGCTGTCTTTAGAATGTGGTTTGTGGGAACTTCTTTTATCCAGCACCACTGTGACATGGACTGGGATACTCAGAGCTTGATCTTGTGTTTTTACTCACCCCTTCATATTTACCCATTAACATCGTCTTCATACACTGAAAACGCCACATTAACATGAAGCAATCCCTTTCACAGAGCGCTGCCAGCCTCCAGGGACGTCCTGGGTTACATTTCTTGACTGAGAACACTTTAACAAGTGGACTAAGTTCTCAGTTTAGTTCTGAAAACGGTTCTGCCTGAGGGGGAGCACTAAAGTTCCAGGTACTTTGGGAGATGAGGCGTGAAGGCTGAACATGTTTGATCAGTGGAGCATCTACACTGATTGAAATTTTCTGATGTTGCTGAAGCAAGATTGCTGATGGTCTGAACCACTTTTTTTGTTTTACATGATTACTAAAATAGATTTACATGAAGCATGAGGGGTTGCAGGTCTACACTGTTGGGTGTAGCCCATATACTCCATGTAGTGTAGGCAGCAGGTCCACACTGAAGTATGTAGGCAGCCAGCCCACAGCGGCATGAACAGCCAATATAGGCTGCTTGTGCAACCCATGTAATTCATCCATGTACAGCAGCCTCTCATGTCCACTGTGTGCCCTCTTCACTCATTGTAACAAGGTATGGTGAGGAATTAAGTTCAGTTTCCAGTTCCAGAAATACCAAATGAAACAGTCAACATAACAAGATTGTCTCTTGTTGTGTGGATAAACTCAAAAACACTGCCACTGACATTACTTAAATTACTCATGTTCCAAAAAACTGAACACTGTCTTGTGTTTTGAACAAATATTTTTGATTTCAATACTGGATATATTCGTGTTAAGACACTAACATTAACTTTTATGTTGATTTCAGGGATTCAATTTAGCTAAATTTACTTCTCATAAGATCATTTTTCCTCAGTGTGCAAGTTTCTGTAAAAACTGAGTGGTCTGTATATGTGTCGTTTTTGTAATAAAGTCCAAAAATTTCAAGTGTGCAGCAGGTTGAAAAAAGAAGCTATGAAAAGTGATCAGTGCCTCTTTACTTTTTATTGTTATAATAATACATATTATTTATCATGAAATACTTAAAAAAAAAAAAAAAAAGCAAGGAACCAATAGCAATGTTCAAATTTGTCACATGACACCCTGGAGGTCATACTGAATACCTTTTTTTTTTTTTTTACTTTCTTGCAAGGACAAATTCCCTCTTCAAAACTGTCCGTAAACTTTTACCTGGTCTTTCTCAGTCCAGAAAAAAAGTGTGTTCATATCAACAAGCAAGTAAAGCTTAGTTTATACCAGTGTGTTGCACTTTATTTACTTATTTAGTTGCAAACATGTTAAAATGCAAATGTTTCCTTGAGGCAAATCTGTACCATTACAGATTCACCATGACAGCTTTTTAGTGTTGTGTCTTTAGGTCTAGACACTGTTCAAAAGTAGACCACAAATGTCTTTGTACCTCTACACTTAGAGCATAGATACATTTGATATTAGTTTTAGTGAGGTTCAGGTTGTTGCTGCACACCGTTGGCTCTCATTTATTATTCAGAGTCAGATCAGAGTGAGAAATACTTTATTAATCCTCCTCAGGGGGAATTTTGTGTTACTGTTGCTCATCACACAAATGCAGCAGTTGGAAATGAAAAGAGTAGGGTATAAAAAACACGCTATTATTTAACCTTTATTTAACCAGGTAAAAGACTCATTTAGGTCAAGACCTCTTTCACAAGGGTGACCTGGCCAAGAGGCAGCAGCATCATATTAACAAAGACAGATGGTAAACTAGAACAACAAAGATTAAAAATAATGAGGTATAAATAGAAAACCCCCTGAAATAGAATAAGGTTATAAAATAAGAATCAAATATGCAATACATATAGAAAGAAAAGAAAAGATCAATATAAAACTTTGGTAACACATTAGGGAACACATATTCACTATTAACTAGGTGCTGATTAACATGCATATAAGTAGCTTCCTAGCCCCTAATTAGTATTTATTAAGCATGCATTCACCCCTTATTCTACCTCTACTGCACCATGATTCAGACTTTTCCATATATTAAGTCCTAATTATTACTTATTGACTACAAATCAATGAATATGTGTTCCCTAATCTAAAGTGTTACCAAAACGTTTTACACTATTTTGACAAGAAGAACTATGTCAAACAGATATTACACTTATTAGAGGGAGCTGTGTGAGCCTTCTTTGCAGAGAACATGCTGATGTTTTCTTGTATTTACAGAACAATCATAACATGACTGTGGCTCTTTCCACAGAAAAATTAGGTAGAACTGCACTCTCAGCTGATGTTACTGAGGATAAGGCAGAATTTAGTGGTGATGAAGGCTATGAGCTACAGGCAGCCTTAGAAAAAGAAAGAGTGACTTTGAGGATGATGATGAGGACACTGAGGGTGAAAGTGCAGTAACAGATATTATCAGATGAAGACATGATCTAAAATGTATTGATGATTTATATATTTTCCACATCTATGGTATTTAGGACACCAGTATGTTTTTTAGCTGCTCCTAAACACACACCTCAAAGGGTCAAGGACCTGCAGAGTTAAAATTTCAGGAGCTTTGAGGAGCATCACAATGGAAAGACATTCTCCTGTGAGCCACAGAAGTGAAGTCCTTCGTTAAATGGTTGATGCAAAGATGAAACACCTTTCAACTTCAAAAGCAGGTTTAACAATCTCTGAGTTAAACCCTGAACTCTGAGTCAGAAAACTCTGAATTTTCTGTTCCAGAACAGCTGATTTGAGTTTGTTTGATCAACTCGGAGTAGTTTCACCTGGAGTTAAGCGCGTGCACCACCGCTATAAAAAGACAGCATTAGTGGAGCCCGGATTTGACGAGTCACCATGGCAACAGGGAAGCGGAGGGCGGCGTTTTGTTTTTTTTTACCCCGCAAGAACTGGAAATCTTAATGCGCTCATACAGAGAATTTTAACATGATTTTAGGAAAAAAGTGCAACACCACAGCAGCTGCAAAAGAGAGGGAGACAGTGTGAGAGAACATCGCTGCTCTGGTTAATACGTAAGTTTAAATGTAGTCCTGCAATCACAATAATATTACAGGGAAAACTGCTGAATGTAGATCATTCATTTATTTAATTTAGGTGCAATCCTGTGGGGGAGAGGCACACTCAGCTGAAACTTAAGATGAAATCTAAAAACATTGTTCAAACAGGTGAGACCTCCACATAATCTCACAGGTTTACCTCATTTTGATCACGTTTTACATTGTAAAATAAACATTACGTGGCTTTTTGACTGTACAGTTGTTTTATCTCCATCATAATGATGTTTACACACATAAATGTCTTCTCAACCTGCAGACAGTTGCCTTGCATCTCTGATATTATTAAAAAAAAAAAATTACAATGCCATACAAAAAAATTGGAGCACAATACACAACATCTGCTGGGATGTGAGAGACTACGGCTGGTAATGTTGCAAATGTAAAGACGGATTATTGTGTCTGTAAATGATGGACTGTGATGTGAAACGGTAACGTTTAAAAAAGAACGAGAATTGTCTGGAAATGTCAGAACATCCATGCGCGCTCTGATGATAATCTCCCGAAAAATATTAAAAATATTAATTTTGATAATGCTGCACCCTCATCAACGAGTTCATTGTCAAAAGGACATGCTACGTTTGTGACAAAAGTCGACTTGTATGTTTCTTAAATAACAGACGGCAGAACCGTGTTACGCCAAAACTCTCCCGCTGACTGAAAGAATGAGGAAATCAAGTAACGTGTCTCGTTGAAAGAGGGCGGAGACAGAGAGAAACTCCAGGTTCATTGACAAAAACCTGGTCCCGACCAGGTTAGTTTCACAGCGTCTGTTACTACAGTAACTGACCGAGAGCTGAAGTTACCTCTCTTTGTGAAACAGGCTTGAGTTTCCCCTCTTTCTCTGTTTGAGTTACCTCCATTTGTGAAACGGAAAATTCAGAGTTTCCCTCATTTCAGGGTTAATAGACTCAGAGCTTTCACTAAACCTGCTTTGTGAAACGGACCCCAGGCCACAGGTAAAAACAAACATTAGAAATGTTTTTTCCAAACCTGCACCATGGATGTACCATGGAGGGTTAAACAAAAGCACTTAGAAATGTCTTCCAGCCGTGAGAAGAGGAGAAAACTTGATCAGTTATTTTCATATGAAGAAGCAGATGCAAAGAAAGTGCAAATCTCTGTTTCTTTACTCTTACTCCTTATTCATCCTGACTGCAACTGGTCTCAATCTGTTGAAATATTCATGACTGACAGACTCGCCTGGCTGCTGATTGTTTCATACCAGAAAACATCAAAGCATGTCAGCAGAAGAACAAAATAAGGTTTTTGAGGCAAATGAAACAATTTTAGATCAGTTCTTCATCTGGATGTATAAACATGAGCTGCAGAGCCGTCTATTATTTACTCTTTCATCTACTCTAATGGATAAAAAAAAATCCTCTGTTGACCGTAAAATCTGCAGGATTCACACACAATCGGGTTATTGTTCTGTAATAAGATTTCTGCTTTTGAAGAAGCATCTTGAGGTGGTTTCTGGTAGAGAGGTGGATTGTTGAAACTGGATCCTGCCTGCAGAACAAACACAAGCAGCACTCTGGTGTGTGTGTGTGTGTGTGTGTATGTCTCAGGTCACTCCGCCTACTTACTCTCACCATTTATTTAGGTAATTTTCGGACCCACACAGTGTCTTTGTAGGTTGTGCAGTGAAGTTCATGATCTCGCAGACAGTCACTTAGTGTAGGAGGTACCAAATAGACAGACTCAGTCTCCACTCTACGGGGGGGGGTGTGTGTGTGACACCTCCCCCGCCTCCCCCTAACCCGTGCATTGTTTGGTTTACATGCTTGTCTTGCAGCACTGACGGGGTCAGAGTCCTCAGATTGCTCAGATGGATAATTGTGAGCTTTTAATTTGATCCTCTGTGCACATATCAGATCGAGGGAACAGAGGGGCAGGGAGTGGAGACGCATTCAGGCAGAAACATTACAAATACGCCGCTCCAGCAAAGGGACAGTATCAGTGACAGTGTGTGTGAAAAAAAGCTGAGTCCCCTGTGGATGCAGTGGAGCAGAGAATGGCAGAGGAAGTGTGAAACAAACTCACAAACATGAGTTAATGAGTGAGCTCCGCAAGGATTTGGACACAAGCAGATTTATTCCCGTGTCGCCTCAGACTCTTCACTTTGGATCTGAAATGATAGCATGTGGTAAGAAGGAGGATTTCAGCGCAGAGATGAACTCTTGCACTCAGGAAGCAGAGCCTCAACTCTGAGAAAAATTAATCTAGGAAAAGAATATTTAACTTAATTGAATCCCTGAAATCAACTATAAAAACTGAAATTAGTGGCTTCACACAAATGTATCCAGTATTGAAGTCAAAACTTTTTGTTCGTAATAAAAGACGATGTGATTTTTTTTCAGAAAATGGATAATTTAAGTAATGTGAGGCAATCTTTGTGAGTTTATGCACACAACAAGAGATAATCATGTTATTTTTACTGTTTCATTTGGTATTCCTGGAACCGGAAACTGGACTTAATTCCTTGCCATACCTTGTTACTATGACCGAGGAGGGCACACAGTGGACATGAGCGCCTGGTGTGCATGGATGAATCACACAGGTGGCATAAGCTGTCTGTGCTGGCTGTTCATGCTAATGTGGACTGGCTGCCTACACTACATGGAGTAGATGGGCTACACCCAACAGTGTAGACTGACATTGCCTCATACTTTATGTAAATGATATAATAAAGCTGTTATTACTCAAAACTTAATGAAAAATATCAAAAGATTAAGTAATGCATACAAAGTTCACTTTACCTGGATTTTGTTTGTCATGTTAAAAAAATGTGGTTCAGAGAAAATGTTATCTTGCTTCAGCAACGTAAATAACTTATGCAAAAAGTTGCCTTAATTTTCTTCAGTTGACCAACCCAAAATTTTGATCAGTAAAGAAGGCCCTGTTTTCTTCCTCCAAGTTTCAGTTGATCTGAACAGAAAGACCTCAGGGTGGAGGAGCAGATAAAGTAGACTGATAGAGAATTAGACAAAGAGGAATGAGATGAGACAATTTTTTTTTTCCTCTGAGCTGAATGGAGTGGATCAGTCAGTAAAACACTGTTCTTTCTGTTATCCATCCAAATGTTCTTGGAATTTAAAGTGTTTTTGTTTTGAGAAACCAGCTCCAATTTGGACTAAACTCCCTGAAAAAGTGAAGCTGTGACAATCTGTGCTCTTAAGCCCAGACTCATTGTAGCATTTCCTGGTGAAAGAAAAGAGTCTGAAGGTTTGTTAGCAGCTGGACGGGGACTGGAACTGTTCTGAGGCAGAGAAGTGACTCCCTGCTGTTTGTTTTAACTCTACAGTGGAAATTATCCTATGAGGACTTTCTAGTAGAATGCTGACATGCAGGAAATAATATTCCCCATCTCCATGCCCTGGTTTCATTTTGGCAGTCAGTGCCGTCACAATACAGTCAATGCCAGATATACTAAACTCAAAATTAAATAATCAAGAAAGTAAAGAACTTTCAACCTCTATATTTCCCTAACCAATGAAACCAATCTTGGTTTCATCAAACATGGTTCAGCCAGTAACAAAAACACTTGGACCAAACAGCTTCTTTCTAGGACAGTATGCACTCTTCATGGGGTGTCCTATGACTTAGTAGATTAGGAGATGTTTAGATTTAGATTTTTTCATAATTAAGGGCACAGCTGACCTGACTCACAGGTGTAGCTGTTAGCATGGATGCTACAAGGTAACCTCAGGGCTGCCTCTTGACCTTGTAGCTGGTCAACTGAAGTTAGGTTTTTGTGAGTTTTTGGCACCATCACATCTCTCAGCACAATGCACTCTGACACTCACCTCAGTAGAACTAAAAGAAGAGGAGTTTGGAAGAACTTTCAACCTTTATAGAAGTATCAGGTTGCGAGGAAGCCAGCACCATTTTCTGAAAACCCATGGTGAAAGATGGAGCTACTTAGGAAAATTATGGCAACTTTTTGCATAATTTATTCATGTTGCTTAAGCAAGACTGCTTTTTGTCTGAACCACTTTTTTCTTCAAGAAAAATAAAATCCAAATAAAGTAAACTTAATTTTATCAATTATATTAAGGAAAGCTAAACTTTACATAAATCACTCCATTTTTTCAATGTGGTGAATGAACTTTGCCAGTCAAACCAACTTGATCAAACCAAACTAGTCTTTGTAGAAATTACTTGCTCTCTCAGGGTTTTCAATTAGTGTTGTGACGTTCACGAACGAACCGGTTCTTTTGAACGGCTCGTTCATATGAACGATGGGAACCGAGTCGCAGCTGGGATCCGTTCAAAGCAGAGTGATGTGGCGCCACCCTGTGGAATATTTACAATGAATCCAGATCAGACTTTAAAATCTAATCCACACGTCAATAAGGTTAAAGTCAATATTTCAGAATAATTCAAACTCATATTGGTGAGATATCTAACTTCATTCCTCCCAGTGATTATTTCCAACATAAAATGAGTTAAGGCCAGGCTGGCTTCTTAAAACTTAATAAATATAAAAATGAGCCAAAGGAGCCAGTTTTTTGAACGGCTCTTTGAAAGGAACGGCTCACCAAGATCCGGCTCCTCTAAAAGAGCCATAAATCCCATCTCTATTTTCAATAATATCAGCTTAATTATATCATTTACATGAAGTATGAGGGGCTGCTTGTCTACACTGTTGGGCATAGACCATCTACGCCGTGTAGCATAAACAGCAGGTCTACTTTATGTAGGGTAGACAGTGGGTCCACACTGTAGTGCGTATGCAGCCAGTCCACACCAGTATAAGCAGCCACCATAGACAGCTTGTGCCACCTGTGTGATTCATCCATGTACAGCAGGCTATAATAATAATAATTTATTTTATTTAAAGGCGCCTTTCAGGTCACCCAAGGACACCGCACAGAACAGATTTAGAAACACACTCCAAAATTCATAAATTTAAAAGTTTAAAAGAAATACAGAGTTTAAAAACAGTCATAGTGAGTAAGCTTGGCGGAAAAGATGGGTTTTGAGGTGGGATCTGAAAGAGGTTAATGAGTCAATGTCACGGATATTGGGTGGGAGGGAGTTCCAGAGACGTGGGGCAGAGTGACTGAAGGACCCCATGGTGGTCAGGCGGGCTGGGGGGATGTTGAGGCTGAGGGAGGATGAAGACCTGAGGGTTCGGGTTGGTTTGTTGATGAGGAGGAGATCGGTGAGGTATGGAGGGGCCAGATTGTGGAGGGCTTTGAAGGTGAGGAGCAGGATCTTATAGGTGATGCGATGGGTGATGGGAAGCCAGTGCAGCTGCTGAAGAACAGGGGTGATGTGGTGGAAAGACGGGGTCCTGGTGATGATCCGGGCTGCAGCATTCTGTACCAGTTGAAGTATATCTATCATGTCCACCGTGTGCCCTCCTCACTCATGGTAA
>RPOG01000771.1:223681-239271 GCA_008086565.1 Thalassoma bifasciatum | reverse complement strand
GGTCAGGCATGCATGGGGGTCACTGCTCTGGAGAAAGGTAAGAAAGAAAAAATTCTACTCTCTTTACTCAAAATGCTGAAATATCCGCTTGTTTGGATGTTGAGATGCTCGCTGAAAAACATGAAGACTCTGAAAGGAGCCAGATCCCTTTGATTGAATAGAAACGAGTCTTGGTTTGTTAGTGTTGTCATTCTGTGGAGAAAATCCTTCAAAGAGTGTAATGTAAAGATTCTCATCTGAAGTCTTCAGATCCCTTTGATGGATCAGTGATGGTAAAATTTGTGGATTTACAGTAAGAAGCTTGTGATGTTTGTTGTTATTCTTATTAAGCCAATTTAAGCTTTGTGAAAGCTTGTGTGGTTTGTTGTCTTGACAGCTTTTGTGTGAAGTGTTGGGGAGTTTGTCTGAGGCTTCAGCAGCTTGAGAAATTGCACATATCTGTAATTCTCACTTTGAACTTTGACTTCAAATCTTTTAGCTCCTACAATAAGTGGTGGGTATCTATTTCACATGGCTGGAAATGGAAGTGTAACAATTGACCTTTAGCTAAGTGACCCCACTCACTCAGACAAACAGTGAATTTTCAGTGACAGGCGCTTTGGCAGGTGTCACAGTAGGAGGCGTTTCACAGGAGGCCAGTGATGATTTTTGGAGACAGAAAGATCACTTATCATCTAGAGCAGTGATTCCCAACCTGTGGACCGCAGCCCACCAGGGGGCCGCAAACATATTGCAAGTTGGCCGCCAAATCATTTCCAAAATAGTTTGATTTGTGTGTGTGTGTGTGTGTGTGTGTGTGTGTGTGTGTGTGTGTGTGCGTGCGTGCGTGTGTGCTTGTGTGTCTGTGTGTGTGTGAAAAGGCTTTTAACCCCAAGGGGCTCCAAACAGTTTCTGGTGGTTTTCTGTCTTCTGTCGCATTTTTACTCACTGTGGTCTCATTTTTCTCCACAAAGTGAAGTCCTGCTCCTCTATGTGTTCTGGCAAAATTCAAAGGATTTTTGAAGTGTGAATACTTGATACATATTGACCATTTAGGTGTCTTTTTTTCTAAACAGAATTGAGCTCTAGCGAACAGATTTTCTGTAAATTTTCAAAGAGGACATGAGAATCAAGGCAATATTGATGAACTTCTCTCATCTTTTCCGCTCTTTTAATGCATGTTGTTGACATCACTCAAAATACATTCAGGGGCACTAGATAACTTGAGAACCTGAAAATTTTTACAATTTTTTTCCCATCAATTAAAACAATGAAAATTAAAAGTTGGCTTGTTTGAAAGTTCTTTGGTGAAAAGTAGCTCAAAAGTTTGAGCTAAAAAGTCAAATTAGGAGATAGAAACTCACAAATTTGAGAAAGTCGAAATTAAGTGAAAAGGTAAAAGTTTGTTATAAAAAGTCAAAATTCTGAGATTAAGAGACCAGATTTTTACTTTTTATCTCATGAATTTGACTATTTATCTCAAAATTTAGACTTAATATGGGCAAACGAAAAAATCTCAACAAAGAAGATAACACTGGCAAAACATGGAAATAATGTGTGGTGGTTGTGATTTCATCTGCTTTCTACAGAAACACAACTATTTCCTATTTTCAGATATAAAAAATGTTGTTTAATACAGTTGTCATTCACTGTTGCCCTGTAAACGGCAAGCCAGCATTTTCAGTTGACGTCACGCTCTGCTTTGCACATGTGCTGTACACTTTCATCACGTTACATGTCTATGTGCTAACCCGTACAACAACAACAGTAACAATGGCAGACTACAATATCATGCTTGTGCTGCTGAATCAACTGACTTGTAGCAAAATGTGCGTCTGTTGCATCATTTCTGGAATCAGCGAAGAAGCATTCATTATGAACAGCAGATGATTAGCCCATGTCTGAACTGTGAGCCTCTAAACCATTGTTGTGTATACAGCCCCTACAGTCATATCGCCATCTACAGGCCCGGCGTGTTTACTACAGTGTTTCCAGCCCCTCAGTGTTGCCATGTACGCAGAATTGTTCAGTGTTTTTGTTGCATTTTGGGTGAAATGTGTGTGCCATAAACCTCTATATTTACATACTCTGTTGTTTTGACCATATAACAGGGATAGAGGTGAGATAATTTCAGTGTTTCAAGATTCACAGCAATATGATTATGTTAATATGTGCAACCCATGAAGACAAAGTATATTCATTTACATAAGTTTCATGACATTAATTTCACAGTTATGTAGACATAATTATGTTTTGTATGATGGTGTTTAAAGGGTCAATGACAAAAAGAGGGTCTAAAAACATATTTTTAAAAAGTTCTTTGAAAGTGGATAAAAAACATATTTCTAAGAGAAGGATTATTTTTTCTAACAGATTTCAGTAGATGACCAACATTTCAAAGTTTTGAGGTTTATTATTTTTTAGTATTTTTAATTTGAGCACCCAAAAATGTCAGGTGGCGCAACCAAATATATGAAAATATATTTATATGTTCCTGTTATTTTTTCTGTGGGAAATTATTGGCAAGTATCTCTCAAGTGTCTGTAGTGACTCATACATTTTTATTTTGTGTGTTTCATTTCTTTTATTTGTGAATAAGATAAATAGTTTTATGTTAAAATAACATTTCACATTATTACATTGGTTGTACCACCTGACATGGAAATTGTTCCAGTCACCAATGAAGTGAAAAAACCTTTTTTATCAGTATTTCAGAGAAATCTACAAACTTTTCCACTTGGTCACAAATGTCATTTGGGCTCCTCTGGCTGATGCAGTTTCCTGTTTCCTGTTTTATTCTCTTCACTTTAAAATAAAAGTCTAATGTTACGGTTGCACCACCCTGACATTTGACAAGGTGAAAATTATGGGACAAAAGTTTTTTAAATTTCTCAACGGCTTTAAAATTATTTTTATTTGCAAAGAATGTTTTATTTAAAAAGGTTCAAGCATAAAATAATGCAACTGTATTTTTCATTTCAATTTACAACAATTGACATTAAATTTTTAGAGTTTAATTACTACGGACACTTGTCAGGACAGTTGCACCACCTGACATTTTGGGGGTTTGAGGAACCAAAACACAAAAAAACATGTTATATTTTAATAGTTTAAAGATGTGTTCAAATAACATAGGTTTTATAGAACAAAGAAATACATGTGATGAAATACTCAATTCATGATGGAAGGAAATATTGCACTCGGACACAAAAAAAGGGACGTCACGTCATTGACCCTAAAGTATATTACTTCTGTCTGACAATTGAGGAGCAGGAGCAGGAAGTAAGAGGCCTGTCAGAGGGCTGAGACCTCAAAGGTAGATGGGATTTACTCTTATCCATCCTATGACGAAGGTGGCTTACAGTTCAGGGTGGAGGAGCCTTTAAGCTAGCTGTGGGTGGAGGGCTGCATCTCAACTCCTCTCCATTCCCCCCCAGCCGTAAAAACAGTTTCTCTCATTTGTTGTTGAAAAAGTTGGCAGCCCTGTTTGTTTCAGTCATGAATCTTCTCGTGCTTTGTTTACAAAGTCAGACTGATGGATTTCGTAAAGCATGCTTTGGATTTCCTGTTAATTAGGAATTCACCACCACATTAGACGTTTACACTTTCAATTTGTCAGGTCGGTTTGATTGCAGTGCTTAGAGAGAAAGCTCATTTCTTTGTCCGCATGATCAATTCAAATTAGTCGGAGTAGGACCTCGTGTTCACCCCATCAATTACAGCTAAAAACCTCATGTAGCCTCATTAAGACAGAGATAAAGGGGAGAATGTGCCAACTTTGACATGTTCATTATCTTGTGGAATAAAAACAACAGAAATAAACTCTTTAATTTAAAGTGAAGTTGATGAATTAGCTCATCACTTTGGGGTGAACTTGTCCAAACACTGAGATTGATGTCTGCACAGACAAGTCATGAAGTAGATGCTAGGCTTTTGCTGATTTAACAGTGTTAATGTGTATGTGGACTTGTGTGTATAAGCTCACAGCAGCACCCGTTTCGTGTGTTTGTATTTCCACGTGAGCTTTAAAAGGATGTCAAACACAAGTGGGGAGGATGAGACAGTCGTCACGCAGTCTACCTCTGCAGAATAAACACACTGGACTTAATGTTCATTCCCCAGGCGTAAGCATGCTTTCTGAGATTTGTGTGTCGGCTCGGGGGAAGGAGAGTCGTGAGAAAGCATGAGAGAGAAAAAGTGTGGGTGGAAGGAAGCGAAGGAATTAACTTATCATGGCCATTATAGGGAAAAATATTCAGAATAGTGCTACAGCTAGAGAGACTTGAAATGTGATGTTTGTGGAAGAGTGAGAGCAGAAAATGAACAGAGGACAGCAGGAAGATAAACTTGAAATTCTCCTCTCCTACAGTTTCCTGTGTTTACATCTCAGGCAGCCTGCTGCTTCTGTGTCCACCTGATAAACCAAAGTATCTGTTTGACCTTTGTGGGAGGAAATGAGGGGATATTATCATGAGAGTCGTTTTTAGGCACTTGCTCCATATAAGAGACATTGCAGAAAAAGAAACAAAAACAAAGAGAAGTTGAAAGTCAAACTGTTACTGGTTTGTAAAATGCACTTCAGCCTCACACTTCAAACAGTGGTGATTTCCTATGTGCATAACAGAATATGCTACAAGATGTTGGATTGTGGGGCGCAGATGGCCTAGTGGATATGGCCGCGCACCATGAGGTTCGCCCTCGAGCGGGTGGCCCGGGTTCGATTCCCATCTGTGGCCTGTTTCCCGCATGTCATTCCCCACTCTCTACGCCCTTTCATACCCTATCCCCTGTCCTCTAGTATCCAATTAAAGGCAGAAAAGCCCAAAAAATATCTTGAAAAAAAGAAAGTTGGATTGTGTTGCAGAATTTGCCAGCTTTAAATCTTTCTAATGCAGAAGAGATTTAAAAAGTACACTCTGGTACTAAAATGTATTTATTCATATTTTTCTATCATTGCACTGTAACCAAAAATAACAACAGCAGCTTTCCCAAACTTGGATTTTTTCACATGCTGTGCTGTGGTGGAGTGTTTAAGTCTCTGGTGGCACAACCAACAAAGCATGAGCCATTCAGACCAACAAAAATCTTTTTATAGCACATTATCCCTGTTCTTTAGTCCTCATTTACCAGTTTCTGTTCTCAAGAGGCAAAAATCCTCCAGGAATCATTGATACATTGTCGTTAAATTGACAAAGGATTCACATTTGCTTTTTACTGGTATCTGATTTTTTTTCCTTCAGGTTATTTCTTCCGACTTTTTGCCCCTTTATTCTGAGAGGACATGATGTTGAATAGAGCCAGAAAGAGGCTGAGGGTGGGAAAGACCCAAAGGTTAAAATTTTAGTTGGGTCGCCCATTCAGGATTAACCACATTGCTATATGAAGACCCAAACTATGGGGCGCTGATTGTAAAGTTGCAGACACTACATATAATAACAACACTTCTCCACATTTAGCCCTAAAACATCACTTTATACAGATTTAGAGAAATATTTGTGAAATATATTTGTTGAATATTATATATAAATGTTGAATGTTTTATCAAAATGTTTGATGTTGAATGTTAAATGTTACATATATGAATGTTATGAATAAATATCCTGATTCTTCTTATTTAGCTAAGATTTCTAAATATTTAGCTAAGACTTCATATTTATCCAAGATTTCTAAATCTAAAACAAAGATTTCCATATCTTGAGCAAGATTTCTAAATATTTGCTAAGATGCAAATTCAAACTCCCACGTGCCGAAAACACCACAATAAAAGTTTGAGGAAGCAATCTGATTTGTAACCTGTCACATCAATGAATCCTTGTTATGTCCTACCAGTGCTCATCTACCAAAGAGCTAACATGACCTGGCTCTTCATTTTATTGATAGACTCTCAGGTTTGAACAGACCACTGCAGAATAACTGCTGCATATGGGTTGGGATAAACATTAAAAGCTTGACCTTTGTTTTAGCCACTTGATTGTGTTTTTTCCTTTTGCATGTGTTTTAGCCTTTAGCCCATGGTTTAGCCTGTATACTATGTTTCAGCCACTAGATTTTGTTTTAGCCTCTAGTTAATGTTTAGCCACTGGATTGTGTTTTTCTTTTGCATGTGTTTTAGCCTTTAGCCCATGGTTTAGCCTGTATCCTATGTTTCAGCCACTAGATTTTGTTTTAGCCTCTAGTTCATGTTTTTGCCATATGCCAATGTTATAGCCTCTAGTTTGTTTTTGCTTTTTCCCTGTGTTTTAGCCTCTAGTTCATGTTTTTTTTAGTCTCTAGCTTGGGTTTTAGCCTTTATCCTGTGCTCCATCACTCTCCTATTTAGCTCTTGGGTGTTTTAGCCTCTAGTTCATGTTTTTGCCTGTGTTTTAGCCTCTAGGTTGTTTTTGCCTTTTGCCCATGTTTTAGCCTCTAGGTTGTTTTTGCTTTTTGCCTGTTTTAGCTTCTAGTACATGTTTTTTAGTCTCTAGGTTGTTTTTGCTTTTTCCCTGTGCTTTAGCCTCTGGTTCATGTTTTTTTTAGTCTCTAGCTTGGGTTTTAGCCTCTAGCCTGTGCTCCATCACTCTCCTATTTAGCTCTTTTGTGTTTTAGCCTCTAGTTCATGTTTTTGCCTTTTGCCCAGGTTTTAGTCTCTAGGTTGTTTTTGCTTTTTGCCTGTGTTTTAGCCTCTCGTACATGTTTTTTTTAGTCTCTAGCTTGGGTTTTAGCCTTTAGCCTGTGCTCCATCATTCTCATATTTAGCTCTTTTTGTGTTCTGTTTCTGACAGACCGACCAGCTCCCGTTTCCTCCATTACTCTATATGTATATATAAATACACACATAGTAATAAATCACTGGAATTTCTTTCAGCAGAGAAAAACACAGAGTTCCTTTGATTGACAAATTCCAAAAATTTGTGACTGTCATCTTTTGTGAAGAAGGTCGCATGTCAGGGGAGACCTGTGACTCATCATAAAACCTCAGGATTATATTGCTACAATCATGATGCAACACTGTCTCAGTCCTAAATAGAGCAGCAGTGATAATTTGGCTTGAATGGAGACTTCAGTATTGACAGATACTCAAAACTAAATATCTCTAAGTGTATATTCTTCTAGCTGCATATCACTTATATTTGTTGTTCGGTCTGTGATATTAACACTTCAGTATTTCTGATTGATGTACAGAAGAGATTCTCCTGTTGAACGATCACAGCGCAGTCAGTGGTGCATTGTAATGAGCATGAAGATGGAAGTGTTCAGCTGAGTAACTGCTGCAGCAGAGGAGGTTTTTTTAGTCGTCAGGCCCTGCAGTCCAAACACTCCCTTAAGTAGATGCTGTCACACTCATTAGAGAGAAACTCCCACCAGAGAAAAGCTGAGCATTACCAGCTCAAACGTGCATATTTTCATTTTCCCCCAAGTGCTCCAGAAGAGAAACACCAGAGTGCATGTTCTCTCTCAGCAGCTGCAGTTTGAAGACAAAAATTACAGTAAAAAAAAATTGACAGGAGGCGACTTATATCATTGATTTGCAGAATGTGTTCTCCACAGAGATGAGAATTAGTGTAGATGATTATCATCACCAGTTAATCCTGTGTGTTTATTAAAGTGAGACACTGCAGACCCCAGTGTTTATCTATCAGGATTACGTCAGCTGGTGTGTGTCTTAAACTCTACCATCCATATTTTTCTTTAAACCAAAAGCTCTGCAGATTTTTACTGAAGAAAACACTCAACAAACTCAGTGACATTTTGATGAGTGACATGTCAGTGTTTTATTCTTTTATGCCTTCTGACATCTGTCTCTCAACCCTGACTTCAGTGTGTGTGGTGTTTTTATTTTTGTGTATCTACATTTATAGCAGCCTGATTGCTTCATATTTGCCAAGGCCACCAGCAGCTGTAAGTTTAACAGTGGGTGACTCACTTTAATTGGACTCCAGACTTGAAACAACATGATTTTACTGTATGAACCCACTTTCACACTCTTCCTGTAATAAGCTGTCATAGTCGCAGGGGTTGAGACCATTATCCATATCTCTTTGCGGGGCACATCCAGGAAAGTTTTCCCATAGTTGAATCACATGAGACCCCTGCAACTGTGTCTGCCCCCAACAGATACAGAATTTAAATGGAATTCTGGGTAAGGCTGATAGAGGTTTAGAGTGGTGGGAGAGAGAGGATGGGCCCATCATGCTGTGCAAAAAGGTGGCTTTTTAGATCTGGATTTGAACCACGGGGGTCGTGGCTCCAGCTCGATGTAATAAATAAAGTGGAAGATGAGATAGTTACTCTTACGGGAAGGCACTTACGTGAGCTGCTCATGTGTATGATTCTGTTTCATGATAATAAATAGCATCCCTCACATGGTGCAGCTGCATAATGTGAGCATGGTTGGATAGGAATCATCAATTATAAAGTGAATGAGACAGTAATGCATGGTGCCACATAACATTATTCTTATTTAACACCATTTCTGAAATGTATGAACGTTTTACTGTCGAACATTTCTCTCCTCTTTCTTCACAAATCTTGCTACTTAATGTTAAATCAACACTGATCTCCTCTCGTATATCCTATAAACTTGAACAGAAACTTAAATTGACGGTAAATGAATGAACGACATATATTTTAATAGAATTCAATTGCCCACAGGGTGTACTTAGTGCTGTGATTTGCCGCATATGAACTGACTAACCACACATAACACTCAAAGTACTGACTTATAGCAGATATGGAAATTTAGAAAAGGTCAATTCACAGCATTTTATATGTTGATTGTTATCTGGTTACAATGGAAGCCCATATCTACCAGAAGAAAAAATTAAGAAAAAAGTCAAAATTATGAGATAATAAAGTTGCAATTACGAGATAAGCTCTATTTGTACAAGATGACTTTCATCGAAGGACCTCTAATAATTTCAAAGGAAGACTGTTTTTAATCCCACCTGAATTGACCATGTCTGTATTTTTATTTGTAAAGAAAAAATTCCAGTGCAAATCACCGACCATATTTCAGATCCACATAGGCTTTCTAATGATAATAATCCAGAGCAAATGAGCATCTCTGTAATTAAATGTCTCTGCAGCTTTTTTGACCATTTTCTGCTCAAATTTATTCAGACAGCATTTGGCATATTAAATAAAGATTTTAAAAGCACTTTTGATGAACATAAGACAGAAAGAGACTCACTATGCACCTATATGTCATCAGGAAATCGGCTACGAACTCACTTTATGGACGTTAATATAACAACGCAAATAAAAAAAATCATGTCACCGCTGTCACTCAAGGGGTATCAGGCGAACACAATCGTGATAACAACGGATAAAACAAATAACAGAAAAATATTAGGACAGCTCTGCAACCCCAGTGGTCTAAAAACACAGAGTCTAAAATATGATTTAGTATCTCTCAGCAACAGGTTGGCACAGACACGCTGCCTCAGAGCACATGATCATATTGTTGATAAAATCTGAATTGTTGGTTAAAAAAAAAAAAAAAAAGCATAGTAAAAGGTGAAATAAGTTGCCTTTTTGAGGACTTCAGAATTAAAGTTAGATTGCAGCGTTTTTGGTTGCTATGCAAACTTACTCTTGCGTGCACATCAACTGATGGTTGAACATTGTATGAGCTTTAGGACAATAACATTAAGTTAGCACATCCAGAAGACAAAATTGTGCAAAATTGGGGTGCAGATGGCCTTGTGGATAAGGTTGCGTACCATGAGGTTTGCCCCCGAGCAGGTGGCCTGGGTTCGAATCTGACCGGCGTCCTGTTTCCTGCATGTCACTCTCCACTCTCTCCCCCTTTCCTACTCTATCCACTGTCCTCTTCTATCAAATTAAAGGCATGAGAAGCCCAAAAAAATCTCTTTAAAAAAAAAGTGCAAAATTATGTACTTGCATGGGATTAGCATTACCTTGGGATCTCTGGTAACTTGTGAAATAACCCCCTATGTCTGTGGGTTTTTTTTCAGTGCATTTCCACGGGATTGGTGAAGTCTGTATTTTACTTGACTTTGCTGACATGACAGCCTGGGTATAATGTAAAATCAGGTTAAAATGGTCCCTTTTAACACTTTTGTTGTGGTATGTCATGGCAACAGTAAAAATGTCAAAGCAGCAGTGTGACTTTAGAACAGCGGGCAGTGTTGTCGGGATAATGGGCGATCTGGATGTTCATATTAAACCTGTTAAAAGGTACACTGAGAATAAATGTTATTTTTATTTTTTTACTCATGCTGCTACACAGGTCATCCATCTCAGTATCCTCCATAATTTTCCTCTTCTTGATCTTATTTTGTCATTTCTGGGAATGGTCCACGGGCCTGTTGTGTATCAGCCCACTCCTACATTTGCACTTAAAATGGTGTCAATAATTTCCACCCCAGCCTCCACAATTGACCCAGAAAAGAGGTAGAAAGTCTCTTTATCACATAAACATATTCATTGTTCTTCATATTCAGAAAGAAAGAATGTAATTACTTTCCTGCAGCTTGTCAGTGAGTCTACATTTTGGCACAAAGACCCAACCTCATCAAAGAACCCTGAGTGTAGTGTCAGCAGACAGCAGGTGTTTCACGAATACATTTCAATTGCTCAGATAATAAAAAAAAAAAGAAAAAAAAGATTTGGCTTCTGTCATGACAGAGGGTGAGTCATTTGACATTTCATTTTGGCCATAAAACTGTATTCTGGCTTATTGTATCTAACAACATTTGATTGTCTCGTTTCAGAACAAAAATATCAGGTCATGCAGCATGACATTTCCTTTCATGCAACAAAAAAAGTGCCAGATAGTTATACTTAGCAACTGTAACTACGCACAGCAAGCTCTGCAGCTTTTAACTTGTTGAAGTGGTGAGTATGGGGCTGATAGAAGAGTTACCAAGCAAACAAAGTACTGCTCCAAAATTTCAAACATATATTTTGGGCTAAAATGTGATGTAACAGCATTCAATAAGAGCTGGAATCATGAGCATGCTGTTTAAATTAGCTCTTAATTCATTATAGGTGGGGTAGGGGTACATTTTGTTATTGAAAACCTCCTGATGAGTCAGTATTGGTGTTATAGAGAAGAAAATATAGAAAACAGAGAGGTTAATTTACTGTAAATAACTTACGATGTCATATTTTTGTGTCAATTTTTAATTCTTTAATTCCCCAGTTTTTAAATGTTAAGCTCAATTGTAAACCCTATGGAAGCCCATTTATGCCAGTTAGCAAAAAAACAAAACAAAACAAAAAAAAACAGAACATGGCATTGTTAAGAATTTTCCTAGCCCATATATTGTCAAAATTTTAAGAAAAAAAGTCAAATTTCAGATATAGAAAAAAAATCAATTTTGACTTTTGGTTTTTGGGATAGGAAGTCATATTTGAGATAAAAATCAGAATTTGGTAAAAAAAAAAAAAAAGAAATGTGCAATAAAGTCAAATTTTTGAGAATGTCAAAGTGAAAAATTGAAATAAAAGATACAATTTTGAGATGAAAAGTCAAAATTTAGATATAATTTGGTCAAAATTATGAGGAAAAAAAGAGTCAAAATATTGAGAAGAAAAAGACAAATTTTGACTTAATCTTGCAGATTGGACTTTTTAGCTTAAAATTTCAACAATATGGGCAAAAAGAAAATCTAAACAAAGTTTGTTTTCAATCTTTAATGTGGGTTTCCATAGAGCCCAGGAGAGCTTTCTACAGTCTAATACCTCAAGAATATATTAACTGTCTAAATCCGTCACTACAAGGCAAATTTATTACATAGTACTTTTATTTTTTAGCTTTTATATCTTGAAAGAATCGGATAGACGAAAGCTACCAGCAACAAAACAACAGTCGCAAGTTGATTACATTTGAAAGTAATGTAATAATTTAAATCACATACTGTTTTGTCCCTTGAGGCACACCGTAGTTGAGTGGCTGCAGTGACCAACTTCCTTCTTGGTAATATAATTTGAAACAAGCAAGCTCAAAAATGTGGATGCATTTCACCAGGATTTTATTATATAAGTTATTCATAGAAAATGTCTTAACAGTGAAAAAATTCATGATGTGGTTTGGTTTATTTACAGTCCAGTTTCCTTTTGAGACCTCACTTTTCTTGTCTTATTCATAGAAAATAAACATATTGATCTCATTATGGCTTGTCCAAGTATGTTCTACAAAGCAATAATCATTGAGTCAGAAAATGTAGGTTTAGATTGAAAGTAAAGCCCACGGGTCATGTATATAGATATAAAGATAAAAGTCTGTTTTCTTCAAAAGCCAGGAAGAAGTCGGCGCACAAAGCAGGCCAAAAGCAAAAAGAAGAGGATTAGGTAAATGGGCTGGAGTCCAAACCTCAGGCAGTGAGTCGTGTAGGTGGATTACATTCAGATAAAAAGACTGAAAAAAAAAACATGAGATGATCTGACAGGAAACAGGTGGAAACAAGCAGATATATTTACTGCAGTGCTGATGAGGGAAGTTTTATCAGGTTAGCAGGTGGGAGGGAGTTAAAGGGGATTGATATCAATTCACCCTTGGGATATTAACAGACTCTCAAACTTGAACATTCATACATTGCAGCTTAAGTCTGTATTTCTTTGTTCTATTCCAATACATGTATTATTAATAGTGTTGGTATTTAACAGAAAATAGCAGCAACTGTGAAAGACTCTCTTTTTCTGTTGGCGTTTACTTCTCACTCACTCAGTCAGTTCCGTAACACTGAAGCCCAAACTGTGGTGCAGCTTCGATCGATGACACTTGCATGTTTGTTTTGATGAAAAAAAAAATGTTTTGATCAAAACTTAATGAGTAGTAAGGGAGCCTTGTTATAATGTCACTTAATGGCCAGAACTTCAAACTCAAGGCCTTTCTTGTCACAAGCAAACTCAAAAATTTGGATACATTACACAAGGAATTTGTTTGGTACTATTTCTTAACTGACAGTGAAAAAAATCATGCTGTGGTTTAGATAATTTACAGTCCAGTTACTCTTGTTAAGTAATGAATGTTGCCCCACAGCCACGCTGCTTCTATTTGAAGTGACCGCAAAGTTTGTTGTAAAATGCTCCTAATGTTAAATACACTGTAAAATGTGATCCTACACATTTGTTATTCTAGTATATTATTCTATGTCAATATGACCAAAGATATCTGAAGTTGTTGTGACAACTCTTGATTATAAGTTGGTATTGTCTCAACTACAACATATATTCCAGCTTGAAACCATGTCCAAATAAATCAGAAATGCATGTCAACTCTACACTCACCTAAGCCCCTCCCAGCTGTTTAGTAAAGCTACAGCTTTCAAGTTCTACCCAGAATGCTTTTGTGAATTGTAACCCAATAGTAGCATCATGAGCTAGAGGGAACACAGAGGATTTTAGACCTTTGCTGTACTTGATAAAGGGCTGTGATGGTACCGGCCAACAAATATGTTTTAAAGTAACAGAACAAACGGTTAACTTAACCAAAAATTTGGGGTTGAAACAGATTATTTCAAACAACTACCCTGAAAAAATTAAGTTAACTAACAAGTCTAAATGAACCAAATTAAGAGAAGAATTGACACTAGATATCTTATTTAGTCAAGACAATTTCTATCGGTGTTCCAACAACAAACTTTATCTTTTGATCTTGCGTAAAAATTCTAGGGTGGCCCTTATTGTATTTTTAAACTGAAACAAGAAGTTACGTTTAACAGTGAACTTGACATCCAAAATGTAAAAACAGTTGATTGAACCAGATGATTTTTCCACCAAAATTTTACCCTTTTCCACAATTGTTGCCATAGCTACCTTTGAAGTCCCACCCCATCCTTATTTGATTGGTCATTGATGGAAAAAGTGACATTGACAATTTTGGTAGACAGTCCACTGAAAAAAAAAAAGGTTACAAAAACAAAAAAACCACTCAATTTCAGTTTGTTTCAGACAAAAAAATACACAAAATAGTCCATTCAAGGGTACATAATACCACAATTGCTTACAAGTACTGAATAAAGCATTCAATATGTCTGAAAAGGAGCAGGAAGAAGCAATGGCTTTTGTGTCCTACCACCACTTACCCTCCCTCCATCCCCATATGTGCTCAATAAATGCATGAACAAATCACATTCATATAAAAATGCTATTTAGATCATTGACGAGACATTCAATTTGAGGGCAGTCTTGCACTGAGGATGCCTGGTACTGAAAGTGCTGAAATGCATTGGTCTGACAACAGTGCCAGTGCAAAAATGCTATAAATGGACAAAGGCCCTTAAGCTCCGAGGAGCTTTCCTGTTGTTTTGAATTTGGCGCCCCCTACTGAACAAGACGGATAATTTCCCTCTTTGCTGATTTTGTCGTCTGAATGTAAAGTATCCTGGCAAACATTCTCAATCTTCCTCTACTGTGTAGGACACATAGATCCAAATGAAGAATTGGCATGGAAAAACCGTAAAATGGCTTTTTTGGCAGCTGGTTGTTAATCAGCGCATCTGACAGCCTGGAGCTGAGCTGACAGGTGGATGATGGAACTCCATGGAAATCATCCATCTTTATACTCATGGTCTGGTTTGCTTTTGTACGTCATAAAGACACATAACTATCAATTCCAGTAGTTTTTTTTTTTTTTTTTTGGCTGTTTAATAATTAGTTGCTAGAGCTTTAATAGATAGTGGAGAAAAAAAATCATACAAAAACGCATCAGCCCTCAGGTGTGTGTGTGTGTGTGTGTGTGTGTGTGTGTGTGTGGAAAGACAGTCCAAGTTCATTGTGTGCAGTGAGGCCTATCTTGGGCTGTGTTTTCTGTCAGAATCCACACATTTCTTCACTGATGCTCTCTGATGTCTGTGGTGACCCTATATGTGTGTGTGTGTATTTGTCTGGTGTGTGTGTGTGTGTATGTGTGTGTCTTTCAGATGGTGGTAAAATGATTGACAGTGCTGCCTTGGAGCCTCCCCTAACCTCTCTCTTTTTCTTCTCTCACCCCTTGTACTTCACTCATATTTCAGCTTACTGTGACACACACACCTTTTCCTCTGGCATAGCTCGCTCTGCACACAGACATAAAACATTTTGTCTAATAAAAACAGTCACCCGCTGTGCCAATAAGTGTGGAGCTTTGAGCTTCTCCTTGCCTCAGCACAGACTCCTTCTAATTGCTGCTGCAGCATGAGTTTAAAAGTGTCCCACTCTTACTTCCTTGACAAGTATAATTTCCCCTCTCTCCATCTCTGTGATGAGCAACTGCTGTCCTCTCCTCACAGGCGACAGCCTCTGTCTGTCATCTGGCCTGTAAGCAGCCTCACTGAACAATGAGTGTTCCACAGTCCTGTCAAAATCCTGGAAGATATAAGATGTGTTCCTACCAGAGATGAGATAAAGGCGCACTGTAATGGCTTCAAAGCGATGCAGGAGGGATCTTTGGGGAAAAGGAGTGAAGTCAGTTACAAACAAACTCCCAGGAAAGACTCCTCTCTCTTCTCCAGCAGAGAGAGAAAAGGGTTTGAAGGCAGCTGTAGTACAATGTGTTATTCTCTCCCTCAGATGTGCTTTAAAGAGCAGAGTAGTCTCCTCAGATTCTTGGGATTTAATTGAATATGTATGTTTCTTCTCTCACTGTGCCTCACAGCTTCCTGTAGCAACTATCAAGTCTTTTT